>JAMKCH010041371.1:0-39181 GCA_023653785.1 Ophioderma brevispina
GCACGATTCATCATGGACGGACATAAACGTAATATTTCCAGCTCTGCCGTTAAGTCCCAATTTCTGGGATCCAAATTCTAATACAAAATCGCTTATTTTGTGATAATAAATACGCATTTTTTAGGCATTCTCGTTCGCAGGTATAGTTTCCTAGCCAATTACCAACTGTGCAAAATTATCAAATTTGAAAATGGGGGCGCTCTTCAAAAATGTGCCACAATATGCTTTAAACGGGTAGTACATTATACTTGTGAATGTTTAAGCTCGCAAATGTCTATGTGTCACAAACGAAGGATTTTGTTAATTAGAATAAGTACTATCGGAGATCCCGCTAATAATTCAAACGGCTGCTGGAAACGGCCTTCCCAGGTGAAAATAGCCGGGAAAAGCACCATGTACATTCTACGTCATCCATTAGTTGTTTTATTGGTTTCAGGCCAAGTCAAGTTAGAGGTTCTTTTCTGAGTTTGTTTGTTTGTGTGTTTTTTATTTATTTTTGCATAATCCGGTGACAGATACAACAAAAATACAAAAACACGTAAAATACAAGCGATATAAGACACCAAAAACCAGATATAGCAAGGATAACCATTGATAGGCTTAACTCATTTCCAAAGGGGGTCCAGCAAAAAAAGACAATGGTGCCTGATCCAAACGAGACAAAAGGTGGAATAAATCCATTGGAATGAGTTAGACAAAAAACAGCATGACTCTTGGGACATTGCACATGGCTGAGGTGGATCTTTAGAGCCTGTTTGAAGGCTTGTTGGTCCTGGATTGTGTTTACCTACTACTGGCAATGCATTCCAGTCTAGTATGATTGGTAACAATGATTTGACCCTTGACACGTGGTACATAAAAAATTCATTGCGTTGGCTCTGGTGATAGCGTGGACAGCCGCTGTTAGTTTGTGAAAAAGTGATGGAGGTAAGAGGGGCCAGTACAGTTACATTACAACCTTGGTGGAACCTGATGTCAACGCAATTGCATCAGTTCTATTTGTATATCCATGTAGTTGAGTGACTGGAGGTTATCTTGACCGACATGCTCTCTAGGGGACATGTCAAGGATGAACTGGACCATTTTGTTTTGAAACACTTGAAAATCCCTTGATCTTTCTTATATGTACCAGGCTGCTGAGCAATGACATTGGATGAGGAGAAGAGCAAAGTCTTGCGAATTTTTGGCGAAAATTATTTTGAGTGCCTATACAGGAACTTCAATTGCCTAGTGGCTTCTTCACTCTGGAATCAACCATGACTTCCCCAGCAAGAAAGCTTCCAAGAATTTGAACGAATTACTGGGTTTGATTATTTGATCTTCATACAAGACATGAAAGATATCAACCTTGCTAAGTTTTTTGTTGAACCCCCCAAACAAGATAAGTTAAGTTTTCCAGCATGTAAGGAAAGTGGTTGTCAACCATGCCACATAGTAACAGACTTATGGTTCACGCTAGCTATCAGCAATGGTTCCGGGTTTGCATCACTGGCTATAGACACTGTCATCGGCATACAAGAGAAGTTGTTGTTCACCAGCCCTTCCTGTCGTTGGAAAAACAAAGGTAAAGTAAAGGGCCTCTACCTTAAAATTGATCCTTGAGGAACACCACAAGGCACTTCTTTGCGCTCCGACTCGATGCCATCAATGAAAAAACAAATTGGCTGCCGGTTGAAGAACAGATGCAAACACGAGGAATCGATGCCAATAGCCTCCCAGCTTGTGGCATTAAAATGGTGTGGTTCACACGGTCAAATGCTCGGACATGCCAACAGACACAGTGCCAACATTATTTTCCCTTGATATTTGAGATCTATATGTCAGTGAGGGTTAGGGGGGTGGTCATAAGACATGTGTCTGTTGAATATCCAGAACGAAAGCCTGACTGATAATCGTATATGAGATTTTTAGAATAAGATGATTCTTGAACCTGCACATTGACACATTTCTCGAGGACCTTGGAAACAGTACCAAGCAAAACTGATGGGCCGTAATTACCGACCTTCAAGACGACTTTTCTTTTTATAAGGGGAATAAACCTTGGACAAGTTTCATGTCCTTGGGGACCGTGCTGGAGGTGATTAACAGATTAACAATATGAGTAATAACTGGAGTTAGTTGTTCGGCATCCTTCAAAAATCTAGGAGAGATATCGCCAGGGCCCACAGATTTGTTCCATATAGGTTAGAGAGTCTTGGTAGACAAAACCAACCATCTACTTCACGCAAAGAGAACTCACCTGGAGATGATGCTTACCCTGATAAAAGCTCCTAAACTTAACATAAGTAATACCGAACAAATTGAGTGGTGGGGTGGAGCCACTATTTAAGCACGGGGACGGAATAAACTTAAGCAGTTCCAAGCTCCGCCATTAACGTCCAATCTGAGGATAGCAATTTTAAGTACAAAATCGCTATTTTAGATAAATGACGCATTTTTTTAGGCATTCTCGTTTGGCAGGTATGGTTCGTCGGCAATTACCAACATTACTCTGCAAAAATACCAAAATTTTAAAAATGTGCTAATATTGCTTTAAGACTACAAGTCTAACCCTTATCCATACATAAATGACTTTACGATAACGATGCTAAAATGAATCTATTGTTGTACCTACTTTATTTTTGAAAAATTAAACCTAACATATAATACACAAAAAGGAGGAGGAACAGAGGTTTTAAACATTTAAACAAATTATAGGGAAAATAAGATTTGCATTTTTTTAATGACGTTATTACGACGTTATTAAACATCATTTTATTCGGTAAAACGATTTTCATAGTCCATATTCTTAAGGATTTAAAAACAGTAAGTAACAAAAATATATTACGGAAAATATAACGAACGGTAAGCGTATAAATAATACGTTTTCCAAAAATGGGTAGTATTATTTTATAGCCAATGGTGATTTACATTTTCTGCTTCCAAATTGTAAATTTATGTTAGGTATATGTAACAAAGCGTGAAGATGAGTGAATATAATTGGGTGGGTTTTTCCTAATTTAAAAGGTAAGTCTGGTTAAAAGTAGGAACATTTTTTAACAGTGTAGTAAAATGTCACACACAATTGAAAAGCCCTTACTAATTTTTGAATAGTTGTAGGATAGTATAGGGACCAGGTTGTAGATTCAAATGTATTTCTTTCAAGAATGTGTAAGGTAAGAGAAACAGGGTAAGAAGGCATTCACAGAAATGCACAGAGGTGGAACAATAAAAAGAAATTAGAGAGAGAAATTTGTGAGGAACATGACAAGGAGGGTAGACAAAGGGGTCGAAAAAGAGGCGGACAAGGAGGGGGTGGTTCGCCAAGAGGACAGACAAGGGGTCGCACATGAGAAAGAAAGAAAAGGGGACTAATGCGGGACAATGGTCCCCAAATAGCTCATCCATGAATAAAGAGTCATGCTTTGCCAATATTGATGCTACAATAGCTTCCCGCATAGTTAATTGGTCCAAAATATGTCAATTTATGTGACAATTAATTCACTTTTGCAATTTTGGTGGAACTTGAGCATTTGATGTATTCTGATAAAATCATTTAGATGAAGATGGATGGAAACTTCGGTAATTTCCGTACGACGAGAGAAACAGGAATGTCGTTTCCTAAGAATAATAACAATTTGATCTTTACAAGTGGTGTTTTGTACTTTAGAATTCTTCTCGGTCTGAATCAACGGTCTAAAATCTTGTTGATGGGTGAGGTTTTGTTTGAATATAATTCGTGTAAACTGTTCACGAGAGTCCATGTACATTCAACACTTTGTGGGAGTGGGATACGGGAGGGGATGTTCCCCACGTCCGCCGAAGCGCGGAACACCTCCAATGTTCAGCCCCCGCCCCCCCCTTTCCAAATTTTAATTTACAAGTGGTTCACTTTATAATTCTTCTAGGTATGATCAACGGTCTAAACTCTAGTTGATGGGGTAGGTTTTGTTTGAAGTAATCACAATATAAATTGTTTGTCATGAAGAGTTCATATATCAATCGCCGCAAGTGACGGTGTCCCCCTCTGCCGCTTCGGCGGAACCCTTGTGCTATTCACTTTCCAAAAGACATTTTCTTACCAAATTTGATAGAAACAATTTGAAATGTCACTCATTGGTTCAATGGTTTTGGGTTCAATGGATCTTGGTTTATTGTGGACAACTTGGAAACACTAACAATATAAACCCGACACTCTTGGATTTAAAGTTAATCCTACGGATGTATTTAGGGACCAACATGTTAGGATTTCACATTATCGCTACTGCATTCGCACTAAATGATATTCGATTAGAATTCAACTTTTTAGGACATTTAAAGGCAAAGTCTAATTTAATTTTTATATCATTTTGGTTTGCCTCTATCCTACATTCTAAGGATTAACTTTGAATTCCCTGAACTATTAGTTTGTTCAAAATATTGGTACAAAATGATATGGATCATGCAGACTCTCGTGGATCACATGGTTAAACAGATTTGAAAAAAGAAAAATTTTTGAAAATTAAATTTTGGATGAGAGTTCTTTGCATAAAGATATTGCACAAATCAACTTGGATCAGATGAAACGTTCATTGATCAAATTATGGGTTTTTTTTAAAACAATTTGAAACAGATTAAGCATTTTGGATAAGAGTGTTTTTTTTTTGCATACACAAATATTGCACAAACATACTGTTCTTACAGACACTTTAATTTGCTTTGCCTTGCTCACAAAGTCCAGTTTCAAAAGACGTTATTCCTTCTTGAGCTTGGCAAGAATGACAATATAGCTCCATCAGGTAAGCGCTCGACTCAGGTATGCGCTCGACTCCATGCGTATAGGCGTGCTTCGAGCCCGTGAATATCAGCTATCTTTGTAATTTCCAGGACAAGAAATTAACCCCGCTTGGTTTGTCTCATTTACCCATGCGATATTTGGGGAGCTGGTCCCTGCTCGATGGTTTATCTCGATGTATGTTGCTGATAAGGTAAAGCGCTGATCCCGATCTGCTGCATCCCTTTGAAAGATGCTAGAAAAAAAACAAAAAAAAAAAAAAAAAAAAACAAAAAAAGAAACTTGTTTATGGTATTGTTGTTGCCACAGTGATCAGCTTCCATTTGTGAAGCGCTTAGAGGCAATGCAAAGCGCTATATAAATCCTGCTATTATTATTATATTATTATTATGATTTTACTGATGTCTTTTGTCCTTCAGTGTTTCAATTAAGTCTTCATTCAACGTTTGATTGTATACCCTTGAATTTGTAGAATTGTCTGCAAAGTGATCCAGTTTATGGCAGTGGACATGTTAAAAAATAGTTAGATTTAGCGAATAAAAGTTATTGAAAAGGAAGATGACGTCAGGTGAATTTACTCTTTGATTTTTACATATTTAAAATTAAATAACCTAATATATGCATGCACTGGTTATCATTGAATTCACTAATGTGATTTGCATTTACTCTTCTGACAAAAAACCGCTTAACTGTGTAAATGAATACAATGGATTAGCCCCCTACAAAATATAATCTTTGCCCCATTTCTTCACCAAAGTCATTAATTTTTCAGCCTAGAAAATAGAAAATTTACCAAGCACCAGCCCGGTAAATTTTGAAAATCGATATGGTTGACCACCTAGGGTTTAAAAAGGAGACAATGAACCCATATGCATATGTTTTGGCAAAAGCATATTGAAATCAACAATATATTTATTAACGAGACTTTAAACCACAGGGACTGGCAACCATACATTAAACATTGTTTATCTTCCGACAGCATTGCAAACAAATATTATCGTACTGCAAATGTCACCTGTTTTGGGCCATGTGACTAAGTCCTAGCCATAATAGTCTGGCATCCACCGCCGCCCCACCCACGCGGTTACACCCTGTATTCCGTAAGGCCCGCTTTTTCCGAAGTCCGCTATTCGGGCCCGCTATCCGAGGTCCGCTAATCCGAGGGCCCGCTATTCCGAAAAATTAATAAGGTCGCGTTATTGAAGGGTCCGCTTAATTCCTAAAAAAAAAAAAAAAAAAAGACAGTTGGATAGAAGTGTAGATTTATGTATATTCAATTTTTTTCTAAGATGCTTTTTTTTGTTATCAAAGATCGGAAGACTCCAGGTAATCAGAAAAGTATTGGTTGCCTTTTTTCTGAAAAGCCTTTGGCCGCCATCTTGGATTTCAAAATGGCCACCATTTTCCAAGCAATTTTGACGTATATCTTTGGTTCTGAGCAACATTGGAAGTCAAATTTGGTGGCCAAACGTATTTTTTCAATACCTGGGAGTTCAGGTATATGAAATTAACCTAATATATCTATATATCCAAGTGTGCTTTGTAACACCCCTCGCCCATCATGGGGGGGGGGGGCGAATGTTACTAATGCCATTGCCCATACCTCAGTACCCCCTTTATGCTTTTCGTATATAGGTTGGTCGTATCATTCGATGCTTTTTTTGGTGTCATTGGTGTAATAATCCAGTATCAGAAAAGTAGGGTTCACATTTTTTTTCTGAAAAGCGTTTGCGCTATCTTGGCTTTCAAAATGGCCGCCATTTCTAAAGGATTTTGCCCTATAAACTTGTTCTGAGCACATTGAAGTCAATGTGGGCCAAACCTTGTTTTTAATACTTGGGAGTTCAAAAATATTATAATCAACCTAGTCTAAGCCAGGCTTTTCTTTCACATCGTTGTACGCCTCTTCCCTCTGCCCAGTTCCCCCTTTGAGATTTTTCTTATAAGGGTATGATTTGGTGTGTGGTAAAAAATACCTATTATGTATAGCTTTTGGTCCGCCCTCTATGCACCAAAATCGAGATTAAGACCATCATCCCACATGTCTAATGACGTCCTAAGTATGCCCTGAAAATGCGGAATTGGGAAACATTCCGCTAGCGCTAAAAAGACATATACAAATCCCTTAGCGACGCGCTACTACTGCCTCAGGTGCAACATAGTTCGCGCAGATAATTCAAAAGTGTGTCCATTCTTCTTGCTTTCCAGTCTGAGAATATTGTCCTTGAGCCCACAGATGAGCTGTAGATATGTTTGAGGCCAGGCTCCTTTGGTATATATGCAATAGTGACAACTTACGCCACTTTGTTTGGAAAGTTCTAAATTTCTTCCCGCTGGTGATTATAGGAAATCTCCGCAGATATTTTTGTGCTGAATAAGCTCATAACAGATTTCTTCCACAGCTTGAATTTACTTGTACTGATGGTGTTCTTCTTTTCCAGCTCGTAAGAGCTGAAACGATGCGATCTGGAGCTTCATCCATAACTTTAAGATTAAAAGACAAAAAAAACCCCTTCTTGTCCAACACACTAATCTTACCCTCCTGCTCTTTGTATGCGGTATCAGCTAAATCTGTTGAAGCTGGCTGAACCAGCGAACCGGTCCAGCCCGAAGCATCCAGCAAGACAGTGCTCAATGTCGCAAGATGTCAAATGGAGAGCCGGAGAGTCCAGCAACGCGTTCAACAGAAACGTCGACGAGAGCGCAGTCCCTATCCTGATCCCCGAGCCCGTGTGACTCCCCGACGCAGATGCAGCAGGCTCCTGCTGTCCAACGCACCTTATTCACCAATTCTACGCATGCGATGCCCCCAAGCACCGCATGCGCATCCGAATTTAGAACCAGCCTACCATGGCGACTTCCCCCCAAACCCGCATGCGTATGCCTGAAAGCACTTGGCAGGAACCCGATGGATTGGGACAAAGGCAGCCAGCAGTGGTTTCCATGGTCTCGCCGAGCACCTTGTCCAGCCTCCCTGCGCGAGAGATTAAGCATCATGCTGGTGCGGCATATTCAGTAGTGCTGTAGACAGAGCCAGGGCGGCGTTGCGCTGGCAGTTGGCTATCACCCCAATGATTAATCTCACACATACTGACCCGGGTGCTGCCGACAAGTGAGCTACCGACAAGTGTCACTCCCAGACCAGCCGGTGTCTGGACCGCATGGCAGAGGCTTTCCACTGAGGTTGATCCGAAGGACAAGACCGTCGATCGCAGTCCAGCCGTCCAGACGCGCTTGTAGGCAAATCGCCGACAACACGTTGAACACAGGGAAAAGCACTGATCCCCGGCGCTGCGGTCGGGCAGGTTTCGTCGTGTCCGAGCGCTGTCCGTCAGGTGTGGGGCTCACCTATGATTTTTGAGGGAGCTATGAGGGCACCCGTAATGTCTGTCCAAATTATGCATTGAATCCAGGCAAAGTCTGAAACCATCTCTTGACGCAATTTTTATCATGGGTTCCAACTGCACACTTCTGCGGATTGAACTTGTACCTATGGCTATCCTTTTTCGCAAAAATAATGACCACCCACCATGTCCCGGGTGAGGAAGTACACTTTTCATGTAGGATCTTTTTCATCTATTTCTAGGGCATTAATCAGCATCACTATATCGGCCTCTTCATGCGTGCTCACAAACCTTGTGGAGCTTGATTTTCCCATGGAGTTTTTATGACATACCTCTGCATGTATCAGTAGATAGCATTGAGGCCTACTATTTGGGTTGTGCGTAGCTTGAATATGGTTTGTCAGCCAGGTACAGAGTGAGGCCATCATTTTGCTTTTCGTCTTGCCAGGATTTTGCTTCTGTCCGTACCTGGAGTGGATTCTTGCAAACCACCATCTTCATAGTGTGAAGTTGAGTATTAATATCATTGAAATCTTCTTGTCATAGTGATCACAGATTAACTCTTCCAACTAATTAATTGTCCCAATCAGCCTAAATGTGCTTTTAGCCATTGCCCGCTTAAAACTTTGCTCGTCTTAAACTTGCTGGCAACAAAAACTCTTACGCTTTCTTCATATGGAGGAGCTTTTTTGTTTTTGCATCATCATTAGTCTGGCTCCTTTAAAGCCGAGCACGGATAAGTCACTTTTTGCTGTGCAAGGCAATTATTGGAAAATAATTGTGTATTGTGGCCACCACGTATGTGAATTCGGCAGCTTCAAACGGAATGTGAAGGATGTGGTTGCAAGAATACTTAATTCATCCCCAATATTTAATTTTGGATTCCACTATAATGAATTAATAGCCTGGAGACCAAGGTGCAGAAGCTAGTACTAGTAGATGCAGTCAACCCAGCCAGTTTCTACATATACAACTGTAAGAGGGTTTCCTTGTTAGATGTAGCTGGCGGTAGTAAAGACCCCCAAAAAAGTAACGCAGTATGTATCTAAATCCCCCATAGGTTACAAACTATTGGTCTTTGCACAAAAAATAAAATTATATAATAGTTCGTTTTCTTCCGTAAAATTTTGATACCCTTCTTGCCTCATTGCGATCAATATTGCAAACACAATACCCATTATAAGAAAAATCTCTCGATTGTTAAAAGTTGCAATTAAAGGTATAGCCATATTGATTGCCATTCAGTGAAAGACCGCATTCTTCCCGTGAAGTGTGTGTCCCTTAATGCATGGTTGTGTAGTGTAAAGGGTTGATACAGTTTACTACCCCACTTTCCCGACCCGACTTCAGAATTTAGCAGCCTTACGGAATAAAGCACCGTATCACATGCACTTTTATATATTCCGGTAAGGCTGCCAATTCTGAGTCGTGTCTCAAAGTGGTGTCAGTAAATGTACCAACCCTATTGCAACTTTTGTAATAATGTTCGTCAGGTGCAACCCCCCCCCGTTGAAATGTGACACATTTTCGTAAAATGGACAATGTGTGTTGGCGATATTGATCAACAATGAAGCAAGAAAGGTGTCAAAATTTGCAGAAAATACGACTATTGATATATTTTAAATGTTTCGTGCTACCCAACGGTTTTGTTACTTATGGGGGTATTTAGACATGCTGCGTTAACTTTTTTTTGTCTATAAACACTGATATATGCCGGCCAAGTTTAAGAAGTGCAATAAGACAAAGGATGGGCTTACTCTGTACCTGGCTAACAAACTAATCAGCTAAGCAAGAACCAGTATAGTCACTGATACAATACTCCTGATACAAGCTACCACAGTTGTGAGCACACATAACGCCGACACATTGATAATGGACTTATGCCATAGAAAGATTAAAAAGATCCCAGTACAAAGTTGACCTCTTCAGGTCACTGACGGTCCTGGCTTCACCCCGATGGAATAACTTTTAATGTTTATGAAGAATATCGATCGCTATAGGGCAATAAATGCCACCATTTTCTAAAATAGTTAAGGGCAATCTCTTTTCAATACGTGTTTTTTTATGGACTTGTCTGGCGATTCATAAACATTGTAGCTTGTAACCTGTATTTGCATTTCTGGTAGAGAAGACCAACCAGCTTAACCTCACACACAACACCAATCAATCACGAACCCTTATTTAAAAATCTCAAGGGGGACTGGGGTAGGGCAGTGGTAAAACATTATTGCCCTCACAAAACACGCCCACCTCCCCAACCACGGGTGATGGGTATTTTCCAAAGCACAAAGCATCAAATTGGTCAGATTAGGGATAAATTGTATATTTTTTGAACCCCCACTTATTGAAAACATAACATTTGGGCCACCAAATTTGATTCCAATGTTTGCTCAGAACCAAAGATTAGAGACAAAATCCTTTGGAAATGGCAGCCATTTTGAAATCGAAGATGGCACAAACGCTTTCCATATCATACGTCCCTTATTGTAGAAAATCTATAAGGGTGGGAACTGGGGTAGAGGCAAAGCGGCTTACCAACGACGCCCCTCCCCCCAAGGTTGCGGGTGTTGCACATGCCACAGCATGTGAGCCTAGGTTTTATTATCATAATTTTTGAACTCCCAGGTAGTGAAAACAGATGTTGGTCATCGCAAATTTGCCTTCTAATGTCCGCTCACAGAACCAATTGCACCAGTGAAATCCTTTGAAATGGCGGCCCATTTGAAATCCAAGATGGCAGCCAAACGCTTTTCAGAAGAAAAATTCGACCAATACTTTTCTGATTACCTGGATGTCTTCTCTATCCAATGACAACCAAAAAAACATCCTTACCAAAAAAAAAATGCACATATTTGAAATCACACATAACAGCCTACACATTTGCCCGCTATTATTCCGAATATTGAATAACGTCCGCTATTTCCGAATATTGAAATAAGGTCCCGCTATTCCGAAGAGAGATAAGGGCCCCGCTATTCCGACAAAATGAATAAGGCCCGCTATCCCGAAAACTAATAAGGTCCGCATTCCGAATTTTAGATAAGGCCCGCTATTCCAAATATTGAAAAGGGTCCCCTATTCCGAATAGTTTATAAGGCCCGCTAATCCGATGGTCCGCTATTCCTAATATTGGATAAGGTTCGCTATTCCGAAAATGAAATCTGCCCGGCTATCCTAAAGCTAAATAGGCCCGCTATGCCGAAACTGAATAAGCCCCTATTCCGAAGCTAAATAGCTTTTTTTTGTTCCAAACCAATACAGAAAGAACTAGAACTGGGACAGATCTAATTACAAGACGGCCGTATTGGGAATGGATGGTGACCTTTAATGACCCCTGAGGTGACTTGACCTTGACCGCTGTAACTGTTCACTATATGTCACAATGTCATTAATGTATTTTTTACGTGTAACAACTTTCAAGTCATCAATATTATTGAGTTTTCAACTCAATCCAACATGTCAGGGATTTGCCTTTTGCACCTCTATAACTTGTGGGGTAACCCCTGGGTCACGAATAGGGTCAACTGTAATTTTTCTGTATTTACGATATCCCGAGGATTCGTCCTTGTCAAATTTCAGTTCAGATCGGAGCTTGGTTTGTACATTTTGACCTTTGACCTTTGGGGTCGAGACTAACATAAACCTCTTCACTATTAATGTTACATCACTGTAGTATAACGGGCTTGCTATCTGTCCTCTATAGCTGAGATAAATCCAATTTGGGTCTTATTTTTACATTTTTGGCAACAATTTCGCTTTTGACCCCCCTGCTTAATGACTTTGATCCCGGTATAAAAAAACACCTCGTGACCAAACCAAAATGCATTTTACATGCAAACAAAAACATTCTGCTATGCCTTAGTTTGGAGATCAAAATTCTTAAAATTATTTGCTTAAAACCGAAATGCCTTACTAGGCCTTTTGACTCCAAAATAAAAAATACTTTGCATCCACCAGGTAACATAATGCAAATCTGAAATTTAAGTCACTGTACAATGTTTGGTACATTTTTTTTTGAGATAAAAATTTTCCAATATTTTGGAATATTTTTGGTTTTGACCGGAGTGACCCCTTAATGACCTTCGATACTAAAAACTGTGGACAACCCGAAGACCGTGCCTGGTAACAATACATGGTGCTCTAAAAGTTGAACTCCACTCTGTTACGTAATTTGTAAGGACAGACAGCGATTTTTTGAATAATTTTTCACAATTTTTGGCTTTCCAACCGGAATGACCCCCTTAAATGACTTTGCTCCTTATCCCGAACATCCTTATGAAGCAATGTCAGTGTTCCCTCTGAACCAGTTGTTTGTAATCGGCATAATGCTGTAAGAAGAAGATAATTTGTAACATTAAATTACATATTTGACAGCTGTGGCCAGTCAAAGGTCAGGCCGAAGGTCGAATGGTCATGTGACATAAATGGTACAGGTCAGCGGTCATTTGATGTAAGTCTAGTCAAAAACTCAACCATGACTGACAGAGCAGTTGAAGGGTTTGGCCAGAAAGAAAGAAGAAAACGCATCAAAAACAGAACAAGACGGCCTGAAGGCCGTCGTGTAAAAAAAAAATAGAACCGTCTACTAAAATGGAGAGAGGGAAATTAATATTAATTTGTATTTTTCGCAGTTGATCTTTTGAAATTTTGTAGTGTCTTTTTATTAACACTTAGTGACGGGGGGGGGGGGGGGCATGGGACCCAACATTTTGTTTTTCGCGCATGTTTACCTAACTTAGGTATTAACATAATTGACAGGTGTGAATGCAGATATAGTCCGGTGGTATCCATAGTCCGGGGCTCCATAGACGAATAACGGAATAAAGCGTGAAACTATGACTGTGCTAAAGAGTCAATGATCGATTGCCCTATTGTTCACCATGTTCCCGGACTATGAGTACGGTCGGACAATGGTTACTTCTGCACCGGTATTTCTTCATTTTGTCTCTGACTTTTGGATGCGCTTTCCATATATTAAGGCAGAACAAAAAAAAAATAAATAATCCTTAATTCCCCGACGCGTTTACTATGTAATATTCAAGTTGGGGTCCCTGAACTACCCTCCCCTCCCATTTGACACTAAACGGTAGTGCAATTCTTTTCTTTCTGCCCTTGCGTGAACATAGACATGACATAAGTAATTCAGACGTAGTCGAAAAAAATGCTTTTGCCCTATTTAAATGCGAATGGGGCACCTCATTTTGTTCCATATTTTGTGGTGTCCTACTGACCCCCTATACATTGGTAATTTTCTTTAAAAAATTCCATCGGGAAAAGTGGTTCTTTTAGTGGGTCAAATGGACCTCCCTCTCTGGCACGAATGGGAGTGAAATACGTGGTCACGTTAAGTTAATCATTATTTGTATTAGTTTCTTTTAAACCGGAAACTTGCCAATATGAAGTCAACAACATGCACACTTTAAGAGAAATTCACTTTCGAAATTGCTCCATGCATTCTTCAGAAATTTTCACAGAGACGCCTTTTGCATGCCTTTTTATTTCATTTTTTTCAATCATAGTCATGGGGAGAAGGCGAAGGGTGGTGGGGGCGAGGGTATATTTGAATAGAGCGTGGTGGGGATTTCATGTTTAATAAAACCTGTCAGGCATAGAATCTACGAACGATTGTTCATAACAAATCGATCTTTTAGTGGATAAAATGATTTACTATAAAGAGCATTTTGAAAAACTGAAATAAATGGCCGATCCTTCGTAAATTAACAGTAAGGGATCCTGTTTATCCATCAAAGCCTTGGCTATAGATGACATCATCTATGGTCAACTCCATGTCGAAGGAATGTGCTTGGAAAAGGTATTGTCTAAAGACAGCTCAGAAGTACATCCGTGGATTGTTATTGTTTTCTTTTGCTTTTGCGACAAAGATCAGTTTTGAATAGTGAAACGGTTAAGTTTAAAGACCTTCCTCCTTCTTCTTTACTGCGCTGCTGCTCGGCCCCCAACACGTTGCTGCCGCAAATACTACACGGATGCCGGCCTTGCGCTGTTCTTTTCTTATTTCAATAATCGCCTTCTAATCTGCTTGTCCGTCGGATGCTTGCAAAGGCACGGTTATTCTATGCGAAATTCCTTGTAAATATGGCTGGTGGTTCCTGTACAATCACTTCACTCTTCATGTTTCCTCTATGGGCAGAAAAGTCACACCCGGAGTCAAATCTGGGATCTTCGCAGCAGAATAACCGCTAACGCTTTTCAGAGCACCAGAGAATTGAAATTTTGATAGTTATTGAAGGAAAAGATGACCAATCCGGTATCCGTCTTAGATGCAGTCACCTTCTAACTTCTCCAAGTGGGGGAGGGGCATAGAAGCGCAGTAAATAAGAATTAGGAAATACTTGGAATTTCTCCTAAATTAAACAAAACTTTCAATATCAAAACTGATTTTGTCGCAAAAACAAACAAAGAAATGTGCCTTGATGAAGGTATGTCGAAAGACAGAGATAGAATATTTTTTTTATTTTTGCATGTTTCATTATATATTTATTATGCAAAGATTTTATTTTATTGCAGTAAACAATTTCCAAAGCAAATTTGTCTGGGTTCAGGGCTTGAAAATAAGGATTTCCTTCCAGAGCTCTCCAGGAGCATTTTTGGTGTTTAACATTTGGCCTCTGGGCTATACAAATGTACAAACAGTTTTTTTTTCAGAACCAGGGGCAATGTTTTGCCTTTTATCAGGGGTGAAATTTCCTCTTGCCCCTGCTGTTTCAATCCTTGGTCCGGGTAGTCCGACTGGCTGGACGTTTCATTTTTTTTGGTTTGTCCCCACTGTGTGGATTGTGTGTTCCTCGCGGTATTATCACACTGTGCCCCAAGAGACTGTGTTTGGTGTTTAATAATTTCCTAATGCATAAAAGGCTAGCTTTTGCCGAGTTCAGCAGCATTCACTTCATTGCTCACCAGTAATTCCCGAAAAACATTCAATACAAAGATCGTAGGTCGATTCAGACTGCGTCTTGAGCAAAGCAACCAAAGTGTGAGGCCCATTTTCGGCCCACTTAAATGTAATAGTCCATGACATAATTGCAAATTGAGTCTTTCGCCTAAAATCACCCCCCCCAAAATAGTGTTTTTTAACCATTATTAGTAAAGGGAAACAAAACCCTAAATATTCGATCATCATATGTTATATACATATTGACCGTTCAATAGAAGTAAATTGCAGTCTTCTCAAATAACGCATTCCTTTAAAAATAAATATGAAATTCAATGTTCTGGGTGTATATCCATTTTGACTTTGGATGACGTAGCCTGTGCCCTCCAAAGAGTGCCGCAAAGCCACCCTCAGGTCCCTTCATATGAATGCTTCACATACATAACACAAAACATCTATTCCTTATAGTGATGGATGGCGCGGCTATTCAAAACTTCCACGTGTATTTTCATTGGCCGGGAACCATTGTTATTGACAGATACACATTGCAATTTGGTGTGTATGAACCTGATATTCTGATCGGATTATGAAGTCAGTCAAATAGAAAATCATCTACTTCTGTGAGAAGTGTATGGCCCAATGAATGGCAGAAATACGTTTTCTACCATTTTTTTATACACAGTATAGAACTGCTGCGGGCACGGGGTTCAAAGAATTAATCCTACTTATTATCCAATTTAGCTTGAGCAAACACATGTGTCTTTATATAACATCTGATGCCTTCTTCTAAATACCATGGAAACTTGATGTTTGAATAGCCGAATTCACGGTCACAAAGAAATGCTTTCGGATTACATGTAGTCGCAATGTAGGACACCTGTATGATGTTGCACAGCACGCGTTGTGGGCCCGGGCTACGTCATCAAAATTCAAAATGATAAGACAACAACCCATGAACACTGGATTAATACTTTTATTTTTAGAGGAAACAGGTTTGAGAGACACTGAATTACTTCTATTCGAACGTCAGATATGTATATACCAGAGTGCTGATGGAATATTTAGGGGTTTTGTTCCCCTTTAATGTATATGTTAATTGTAATTGTACACATGTGATGGTTAATCGGCCATGTATTGTTCAAGTTAAATTGTAAGATTCAGCCTCCGTTTTAATATAAAGAAATAAACTTTAAAGCAATATTACACATTTTTGGAGAGCTTCACAGTTTATATTTACTAACTAGCCCTTTACTAATACAAACCGTGTAAGAACCTCAAAATTTTTTTGAAAAATTGAGGGCGCTCTCAAAAAAATGTGTTAATAATTGCGTTATTAAATGTGTCATGTTACACTGTGAAAATAAATCTTGGACTGTTGCCATGCCAAATAAAAAACGGGAATCAGCTTGTCTGCCATCCTGAATTTTTCAATAGTATTTACACTTCATTTTAACTTTAAGCCAATTCTCATTTTTTTCATCATAAGTCAAATCTAAATAATGAGGAAGTAATATAGGCTCGATTCCCTTATGTCGCCGAAATCAACATGCCAAGACAATTACGATCTCTATATTAAAGCTCATCGTTGAAACGAAGCAAATCTTCAAGTCACTTTCATAATAATGTCTTTAATAACCTTGGTAACATAAGTATTATATTGGTTAAATTAAATATTAGCGGGCCTTATTCAATGTTCGGACTAGCGGACTTATTTCATAGTCGATAGCGGACCTTGTTCAACATTTCGGAATAGCGGCCCTTATTCAATATTCGGAATAGGGACCTTATTTAATTATAGTCGGAATAAGCGGACCTTCGGAATAGCAGACCTTGTACAATTTTCGGAGTAGCGGACCTTTCGGAATAGCGGACCTTCGGATTAGTCGGGCCTTTAAAATGTTCGGACATGGGACCTTATTAAAATCGATGCGGACTTTTTTCCCAAAATTCGGAAATGCGAACCCTATACTGATGTGACATTTGTTTATGTTTAATGGCGCCCCTGTTGTGGTAGAGAGAAACTGGCCAGGCAAAAGCACCTATACTTTGCATGGGGAAATTCTGTTTTTGGCTGTAACTTTTGTTTCGATTAAATAATACTAACTTTCTTATCAAGTAATAATAAGCTAATGCTACCATCGGCATTTTTGTGACCAATTTGAATCAAGCAAGATTCTGCAAGTAATTTAAAACCAGATTTTATATGTGGTCTGTCACAGAAACTACTGTAACTCTTTTGCCTGCCAGAAAACAACAAGAGGGCGTCCTAAGTCAACAGTGACGTCATAGCTCACATCATCTAATATAATATTCGGAATAGCGGTACCGTTCGGACTAGCGGTACAAATTTCGGAATTAGCGGACCTTATTTTCACTTTCGAATAGCGGACCCTCGGGTATAGGAATTACGTGTGTTCGGAATAGCGGTCTTTCGGAATAGCGGACCTCCTGATACATCTGCCCCCGCCCCCCCGCACAACCTACTGACTCGCGCCGGCCTACACCGCACGTTTGCTCCCACCTTACCTTAATGAACGGTGTGAAAACTTTGTATTTTGAAATACGATCAGAGGGAGTTAGACATTAAATATTTGAGTGGGGAACGAACACAAATATGTGATTATTGTGGCCTCTGGTAATTTGTGTACTGCCTGTTACAGGTTTCTATGAATGTGATAAAGGGTACTCATTAACCAAACAAACAACAATAACAATACCTAAAACGAATAAAATTACAAGATCAATGGTCTACTTTCATTTTTTTAGTGTTTCGATTTGTCTAATTTATAGGTATTTCAATCTAGTCAGTGGTGTCGGCGATCCAGTCGAGCAGTGCGGATGTGTACCATGTAGCCAAAAGACCATCATTCTTCATGGTGAAGAACTGGTCTGGACGAATGTACAACTTCGGATGGACAACATTACTATAAAATGTGACTTCATGTATTTCAGCCACTATTCTGTGAAAGCCTCATATCTATAAGACGAAGGGGAATGTTGCGACATGTGCCACTATTGTAAGTGAAGCATTTTAGTTAACTTTAAAAGGATATCTCTCTAGATCAAAGAGCTGTCTTTTCAGATGTTATATGAATATTGAGCTCGAGCAATTTCCCGGGAACACCGTAGGTTGCGCAGCACACGACTAGGTCTTTGAGCAGGCGGTGGCGGCCAACTTCAGTCAACGCAAAACTGCCCGAACGAGTCATTGGTGGACGATCCTGAACAGTGACCGAAAGTTTTTCATACAAAATACTTACCCGGGAGTGATTCTTCAACTCCACGGATTATTGAGTGGAAAATATTGATATTAACATAGTTTCGACTTTAGAATTTTTGTTCCAATTTTCGTGGATTAACGTGCTATCCTATGGGAACGACAAAAACGACGCTATCTTGGGCCGCCCCTGCTTTGGAAGGAACTCTCCTCATATTCTAGTAGCTCATGTGGTTTTGTATGCAATATAATGTCTGGTCCAGCGGTACTCTTTAATAAATCCACCAATTGAGGTCCAGGAACAATATTTGTTGGTAACATAATTCCCACGACGCCGAAAATGCTTAAATGGCCACGCCCCTTTCGGGGGGGGGGGGGGTCAAACCCCTTTCTACTACTGACCGTATCTACAGAACCGTTGGACCCAGAGTTTCGAGACCACTCTAAATGTGCGGAATGGCCATATTATTGGGGGGAGGGGGGTCAGTATATATTTTTATATCCAGTAAAAAAACTGCTTTCAGCTTTTTATTTCACATTCACACATCATAATTATGAATGAATTCATAAAGGTTTCAATGCAAAACAGGAAGGGAGTTCACCCATAATACGCCTTGGATTTTGCTCAAACTCTTCCTCAGGATATGTTAGGGTAACTATATAGGTCACAAACAGAAATTCATATTCCTTTCCGTTCTCAAACGACAACCCGTCAAATTTTGTGGACCGTGAAGCCAATTGGGTAATTAGGTGACAACCGTGCATTTGTAATGGTCATTTCATTTCACGAAACTGGTACTCAAAGTGTACATGTTTGGTGAATTTAGATTTGTTATCAAGAGTGACCCTATTTGATTACACTAAGTGTTCATAACTTTCGCCCTGTGTTTTCAAAAAGAAATTGTTAAGAGGCTTCAAATATTAAACAGCATTGTGTTTGTCTGGAAATTTTGACAAATTCTGTCACGATGTAACGGGGACACACACCTATAGAAGTCCTCTTTACAAAAATATACACTTGGTGAAAAAGCCAGGCTTTAATTTAAGTCCATGCCCACAATACAACTCTGGCATAACATTTTATAGAGGAATCGTGGACAACAATGTGTAATTAGGAAGAAATGTGTCACGATGTAAACAAATGTCACACCTGGGGGACCACCATGTTTACATCGTGACAGCACTGAATACCCTATACTATAAACATTTTGAATAAACTTTTACGTGTGTGAAGGAACTTATTTTGACCCTGTTTTGTTCAGTAGTTTAAGTTCAAATTTAAGCTAACCATTTCATACAATTATGTAAAAGGAGTACCAAAGAGGTAACGATGAACATGGGACACCGAGGTCAAGACTTCGTTCAAGGACCCAGTGCTGTTATAAACATTGTAATTTGCTCTGGTGCAATACACGTCCATAAACTAATTGAGTTGTGGAGCAAAATACAGGTTATACAACACTTAAAAAATACCGTGTTTTCACACCTAAATTTAACCCCAATTTTGCTCAAAAAGTGCAAATTTTGACGGGCTGCCGTTTGAGAATGGAAATGGATAGATTTGAGATTTGTCACCTACCCTTATTACCCCAACATTAGTCATGAGGAGAGTTAGAGTAAAATCTAAGGTGTATGGTGAACTCCCTTCCTGTTTTGCATGAAAAACCCTATGTAAGTTCTTCTCATTGTATCGTGGGCAACAGCGGAATCGTTTTTTTGACAATATATCTTAAAACCCTTTGACTTTTGGATATAAAAAGTTATTCCTGACCCCCCAATAATTTGGCCATTCCGCACATTTTGAAAGGTCTCGCAACCTCCTAGGCCCAATGGTTCTGTAGATAGTCAGTAGTACTTCGCTTAAAAGGGACGTGACCCCCAAAAGGGGCGTGGCCATTTCAGCATTTTCGGCGTCAGGGGAATTATGTTACCAACCAATATTGTTTCTGCTGGACTTTCAGTTAGTGGATTCCTGGAGAGTTTAGCTCTGGACCTATTATTGTATACAAACACATGAGCTACTGGATGTATTAAGGTTTAAGTATTATATTTCAAAACGCTAAAAAAAAAAAAAAAAAATCCGTCCCGCGAGGCGCAGTCGGTTAAGTCCTGGACTCGTGATCTTAACCTTTTCCCTGCGATGGCGGTTTTCAGAAGCAAACCGAACTAAAGATAATGAAGTCAATAAAGAGATGAGGAAGACAGAGACAGTGGACCAGATATCTTGCTTGTGAAGCAGAGGAAGCTGCGGGTTATGGGAGAATGAAGGAGCTGTACCAGATTACCAAGACTCTAAGTAAACCGACAAAGGAATACAAACAATGCGTTAAAGACACAGCAGGAAACTTGCTAACCGAAGATACACAAAGAAGGAAAAATGGGCAAACATTTGAAGAAATCCTGAACATACCATCCCCAACACCCAGTAAACAGGATTACATCATTGAGTCAAGATAACATAATTGAACTATTAGTTGTGAATATTCTCAATGCAATACTTAGAGATGCAATTCAGAAAGTGAATAATGTTAAATCATGGTGGAAAGAGATGAAATACATCAGAATTGCTCAAAGCTGACATAAACACAACTCCAAACCGTGCTTCTGACCTGTTCAACACCATATGGGATCAGGAGAAGTACCAAGGTTGGAACAGGGTTAAAATCATCAAATTTAACCAAAGAAGGGCGATTCTCAGAATGTGGCAAACTGGCGTGGATAACATTAACATCTTGTTTTCCAAGTCAAGTATTTGGAAGAAGTGCTCATTGACAAAATTGTAAATGGAGTACAACAAAATAGAGACGATCATGCTGGATTCAGGAAAGGAAGAAGTACAGTTAGCAATATTTATTTGCGAATCTAGTGATCAAGTGAGGAATGGCAGTCAACTATACATTAACTTTGTGGACTGAAAAAAACATTGACTCTTTCATCGAGAAAGCCTGTGGAAAATTAAGGCTGTTATGGATACCACAAAGATTTAAAAATGGTTCCAGAATCTTGTTGATGATAGGGAATGGCTGTACTATATAATGTAGGAGTCTGAATGGTTTAAGGTAAACCGGTGTAAAACAATGAACGTGAGTACCGGTTTTAGTATTCTGATCGTTTGTGGACTGGATAATGAAAAATGCAACCAAAGGAAAATAACACAGGGATACGATTGAAATTTACAGAGAAGTTAGAAGATCTGGATTTTGCGGATGACATGCCTTTGCATCAAATATTTCAACATATGCAAACCAAAGTATCAAAAAAAAAAAAAAAAAAAAGTGAATGATATTCTCATCTGAAGTTTAAAAAAAAAATACATACCAAGAAAACAGAAGTAATGAGGATCAACAGCAAATGCAAGACAGATACTCCATGCAGGTCCGCAACTAATAGGTGGATAAGTACACTTATACTTGGGTGCAATATCAACAAGGACGGTGTAGGGGGATAAACATTGATACAGAAGAAGGAAAGCATGGGCCATTCATGAAAAGCTCAAACAAATCTGGGCTTCTAACAAACTCACCTTAAATACAAAATAAGCTCTACCGATCACTCGTCAACTCAGTGCTGCTCTATGGGGTGAGACCTGGAAAGCAAATAAAGTGATAATTATGCTGGACACATTTCGTTCAATGCCCTTAGAAAGGATTTCTAAATTCAGGTGCCGCAAGTTGTGTCAAATCAAGTCAATACTTAGGAAAACAAAACAAACCTATAAGTCAAGAAGTCAAGACAAGGCGCTGGAAAATGGATAGCCATGTGCTAAGGAAAAGATGACAATTGCCACTTTGACCGCACTCCTTGGCTCCTTAAGGCCGGAGGAAGGTGGGGCGCCCAAAGACAACGTGAGGCGAAACATTTGAAAAGGCAAGGGCATTATTTGGATGAAACCTGGAATCAAGCAAAACCAAATAGGCCAGAGACCCCGGTGCACTGGAGAGATGTTCTTGCAGCCTTATGGCCACTTGGCCCCCCAAGAGGATAGGTAGTAGGTAAGGAGGTGGTGTGCTTCCCCACACAGAGCGCATTATATTCCTTCCTCTTTCATCTTCTAATATGAATAATTTTAAGGCATTAATGGTATTCGAAATACTAATTAGATTTTTTTTCCTCGAAAAATACGTGGTATAGGCCTGATTCGGCGGACCGTATCAATAAATACAACTCGAACAAGACGAAAATTTTGTGAAACCCGTAACCAAAGGGTGGTGAAAGTTGGTGTACCTAAGCAAATATTATCATGATGATGTATGATGAAAACATCAAAATCAGTAGGTGAGACTGAGAGGATGCATTCCCCCTATGGGTAATCAGGGCCGGCGGAAGCAATTGAAAGTGGTCTGCGGGCTAATGAGTGTATGGCACGCCAGACACGACAAAACCCATACCAGTTTCATAGCGCGGGTGTCCGTATGCCTCTCTATCCTGCGAGTTTACAATCACTATGCTTCGAGTTTACATCGCTATACTGCGATTGTGCATCGTCTTGACAACCCCGAATTCATGCCACCCCGAAAGTTTTACCGCACCCCGAGAATTAGAAGGGTCTTGGTCATTTTAGGGTGCTTGGATTCGCGATTTTTGATGTGTGTACGTTCATAAATTTGACGGAGAGTACTCAAATTTGACATTTAAAAACGTACTACATGAAATTTAATAACATTTGAATATTTATTCCTAATTTACAGACATTTTTGTCAGTTTTTGGAAAATTGGTTGGCTAACTTTCGGGTGCTCATTTCGAATTTAAATGTGCCGTTTATATACTTCAGGGAAAAACGTTCCTCAAGTTGTACATTAAGGGCACGGCAAGATTTTATACATTTTCATTTTTTTAATATTTAGGTCGATATGTGCAAACGTGATCAGTTTGAAAGGGATGTCTGTTACTTAAGATCTTATTATAATTAATAAATCTTTTATGACTCTGAGCCTTCATTCATTCATATGGCGAAAAAATTCTCCAAATTTGGCATTAAAGGTGCACGAACATTCATATAAACCCTGCTATTTAGCATGTAGAGGTAATTTGCTTAAATCAGGGTTCAGATTGGAATGGTTTCAGGACAATGGGGAGGGAATGCTAATTTTAAATGTGTATTATAAATGTATTGGAAAGTGTTTGATTATTAGCATTTAAAGGTGAACTATAGGATTCATGTTAGATGGCATTAAAAGTGGTCAGAGGGACATGTATACACGAGTAATAAATACATTTATATAAAACACATTATTCCAAGAAACTTCGACTCCAATATTCCGAGACATTTCGCCAGGAGTTGTAATTCCACCACGAGAAAGGGTATATCGTTGTAGTAGCACACTTTAATATACAATTTGAGTACGTTTCAGTGAATTAATATATGTGCACATAATAAACTCGAAATGGAACCCAAAATTATTAAAAGATGCGAGCAAACTAACAAAATGTTTGTAAATTAGACATAAATATTAATGTATATCATGAAGTGGCACCTTTAAATGCAAATTTGAGTATTGTCAATAAATTATGAACGTTTACACATAGCAAATCGTAAATCAGCACCCCAAAAATTGACCAACAAAAACACCTCTCAATGTCTCGGAGTCTGGAAAATCTCGGGGTGTGTAAAATTCTCGGGGTGCTGTAACTCGGGTGTGTATCGCTGAAATCGAGGTGTAAGCGATTGCACCACTCACCGTATAGTGATTTGTTGTCAACTCGCAGTATAGCGATGTAAACTCGCAGTTTAGTGATGTAAACTCGACAGTTATTAAGTGATGCAAAACTCGCAGGATAGCGAGGCAACTGAAACAGATAGGCGCGGTAACTCGGCACGGCGCTATGGAACTGTTAGGGGTTTTGTCGTGTCTGGCGTGCCATATGAGTGTCCGTATTCTCTAGCGAAGTGTTACGTGTAATCCGGTCGTTACTATGTCAACTGGATCACGCTTTTGAGTCATGCACCACGATCGAAATGATCACTACACAAAGTCTACGGCCTTGAATAACATTCTAAAAGGTGCATGATCCAGTAACTAGGGAGTTATGTAACCACTTCGATGGCGAATAAGCATAGTATAGCTATACAAAGCGTACGGTATAACGGCGTGTATCGCAAGCCATAAAGGCCATAACGTATTGCCGCAACGCGTTGCGACAAAGTAGCAACGCGTTGCGACATTTCGACAACGCGTTGCGGTGTCGGCCAATTAGAATAATCAATTTCTGTGACGTATTTTAAAAAAAAATAGACCGACAACGCGTTATCTAGCAACGCGTTGTGGAAACTCACAACGCGTTGCAAGCCTTCACAACGCGTTGTGAGCTTCACAACGCGTTGCGAGCTTTACAACGCGTTGCGAAGGTCCACTAGCCATAAGGGTCATAACGTATTGCCGCAACGCGTTGTGAGAAAGTAGCAACGCGTTGCGACATTTCGGCAACACGTTGCGGCGTCGACCAATCAAAATCATGAATTTCTGTGACGTATTTCAAAAAATAAATCCACAACGCGTTGCGGCAATACGTTATGACCATTATGGCTTTCACAACGCGTTGCAAGCCATCACAACGCGTCGCGAGCTTTACAACGCGTTGTAAACTTCACAACGCGTTGTGAATGCAATAAGGGCCATAACGTATTGCTGCAACGCGTTGCGAAGGTTTGCAACGCGTTGTGAAGGTCGCAACGCGTTGTGAGATTAATATTTTTGAAATACGTCACAGAAATTGGATGATTTTTGATTGTGGCCGAACCGCAACGCGTTTTTGCCGATATTCCGCAACGCGTTGCTGAAATTTCGCAACGCGTTGCGAAATGGTCGCAACGGGCGATTGTTACTTTCTCACACGCGTTGTGCGGCAATACGTTATGACCCTTAGTGGCTTGTGGGACCTTAGCAAACGCTTTTTGAACTTGCAAACGCCGTTGTGAAGCTCGCAACGTGTTGTGAAGGTTTACAACGCGTTTGCAAAGTATCTAGCACGCGTTGTGGGTCTATTTTTTAAAATACGTCCCAGACATCCATATTTTGATTGGCCGACGGCGGGGCCGCAACGCGTTGCCGAAATGGGGTCGCAAACGCGTTGCTACTTTCTCGCAACGCGTTGCAGCATACGTTAGGGCCTTTATGGCTTGCGATGAAAGCATGGCGTTCTGGCTCAATGAGATTTTTGGCCGAAATTTATGCTCCAGGACCATATGGTCCATGAACAATAATGGGTTCACACACCTCCTGCGCGCAGCGAGAACACCCTTGCAAATTGTTTCCGCTTTCCAAAAGACATTTTCCCATGCAAATTAATAGATCAATTTGAAATAGGCTTATAGTATTATCAAAAGGTTTCAAAAATACAACAAAGTGGGGTTCAGTTTTGTTTGAATAAGCAGTGTTCCGACACATAGCCCGCCCATCTCGAAAATCAAACATAATTGACAAAAACCTTGACAAACGCGCAATTAATCGCCTAATTCTAGTCGCTTTTTCCCGTAATTTCCCTATTTCTTTGTACGTGCACGATCGGGTTCTTTGGTAGAGCAAAGGGCGGCCGTGCAATTTCCGGTTCCTCACGTTCGAGTGGCGATAGCCTATCAGTGTGTAGAGATCGCGTGGAGGCGAGCACAGAGCAACGGCAGCGTCAGTAAACAGCAGGGGGGCGGGCGAGAAATCCCAATTAAGAGAGACGACGGCCATTGGTTTAAAATAACATGTAAACGCGAAATTCTTGACGAAAAATTCTGATTTAATATCTCAAAATCCCTAGAGGTGAAAATTTATTTCTGATGGGGATTTAAAAACGTCAATATTTTCTTTTCTGCAGGTTATGGTATAATTTTAGAAGAGAGCAATATTTTAGTTTTGTGTGTATCTTGATAGGGATCCTGGGTTGCGATGTGTTGAAGGGGGTATGGATTGTAAGCTTTACATAGTGCTCGGAAATTTCAAAACATGACATGCAAGCTATTTTAAATGTTTAAAAAGTATACTAAAACTGGTAGGGAAATTGTAGATGGCTGAGGAAGGGACCAGATGGCATTTTAAAACCCTCCCATATTGCATTACAATGGGCGCCTATGTTCATGGTGTTGGAATGAAGTGTAACTCGGGATACAAATATGTTGCAGGCTAAATGAGTGCGGGTTTTATGACTTTGACATTTATGAAAATGTCTTTGGTGGATCACATTGACCTTTTTAGGTTGACATTTCCACACACTGGTGGCATTGTGGGATGGACCAATCCACCCTCTGTGGGAGGGAGCTACAACATTTAGTTCAGGACCCCTTCATTTCTTTTAAGTAGGAAATAGCAGCAGCTTATCCATGCATAAGAGGGGATAAATTCAGGAGGGGGTGATTTCTGATTACCTTTGGGTTGTGGTTGGCGTGGGTCAGAGTGGGGTGGGGTAATGATGGGGTGGGCGAGATGTAATTTAAGAAGAAACACATTTGGGTCCTTCCTCTATAGACACTGTACAAAGGCCATTTCATTTGGGGGGCTGGCAGGGAGAAAGACAATGAGCAGATGGGCAGGGAACAACCCCCCTCTTTTTTATCTGATTATTTTGGGATCAGAACAAAGTTCATATTTTTTGAAATGACTGAAGTAAATTTAAGTCCAGAAATATTCCATGTAGAACTTATGAAAAAAAATTCTCCACATTGGTCGACCACATTTAATTAACATGCAGTCTAATGGGGACAATTTTAATTGCCTTAAGTCCATTGTTGCTTACCAAACCGATTTAATTAACTCAAATTTGTAATATAATTTTTTTGGGGAATAACATTTCTATGTGAGGAGAGATATTAAATATGATATGAAAAGTCTGACCATATAGTGTCGACCACTAATATGGAGAAGTTTTGTTAGGAAATATTCCCACCTACTCCCCTACTAAATTTAACTGGGTAATTACTTAGAAAAATTTGTTGGTTACTTTTTCTTTTTCAACTTCTTATACACACCAAAGCTCATTTTGATGGAAAATGATGGAAAAGGTTGTCCGATTTGGGTCACCCACATTTTAATAAGAAAAAAAATCTCAGTAATTCTTGGCAAAATTATATAACAGTCGTGTGACCCCCTATGCTAACCTTGTCCCGCTCCACAATCAATATCACACAGCCCAAGTTGTCTCCCATGTGATTAAATGCTTACGCTGCAATGGCTAATAAAAACAAATGGTCATTACCATTATAGTGAAATTCAATTAGAGCACAATCCTGAATCCTATCCTGAAATACGGAAGTACTTCATGACATGGACCAAACCAAGCCATGCATGCGTTAACATGGCTACCAGTCGACTACAGTACAGTCTGACAGTGATTGACGATGCATGCTACTTACGATAAGAACCATAATAATGCCATAACCCAATGCCATGGTCGTGACAATATATAAATGCTATAAATGCATATTAATATTGTTGTTTTAAAAAAAATGCATTTTACAAACAAATAGGCGAATCGTTTAAGTCGATGACCATGTGCAGGCAAGCACGGTATCCGGTACAAATCAACGAGTAATGGGCGGATGCATGCCTGCAACGGCAGTGCTTCTCCGGCCAATGCCAATGCATTCCGCTCAACATAAAATCCAGCCTTTCTTTCGTGTCGTTTGTTTCCACCTATCTTAATGGCTTTATTTTACCCTCCACATCATGAATTAAGTACATAATGCACTTTCCCCGACCTTTTTTCGGGTACAGGATACTCCATGATTTAATTTAACACGATCACAACATCTGATCAGGCTCGAACACACTGAGTGGTGCACTTTAAGCGCGTTTTAGAGTTCAAACGTTCGTACATACGTTACGTATGTATAATTGTAATCGCGGGAGTAAGCAAATCATGATACCCGATTTTTATATGTGATAGTTTCACAGAATTGGTAAAAAAGAGAAAAAAAAAATTGTAATTCATTTTGAGCAAACGTGCACATACAGAGGTGAGAACACTGTAGAACTGATTTTATAATTTTTTAAGAGTTTTCTCGGAAACATTATGTACTTCCCGGGTTGGCGTCAACCTTTTGAACACGATACGGGGATCTGCCCAGGTGGCCTATTGTATATATCATGCTTTTTCATGCTTATGCAGCTTGGTCACAAAAATTACACTTTTTCTTATTCAAATTTCTCAAAGTGGGCATCTCTCACCACCATAATCCTTCATCAACAACACTCATTCTCCGAAGCACAGGAACATACACAAAATTATGTTCAACATCAAACCATTTTCAAGACATGTATCCAGTAACAATTGAAATCCCTTCACATGCCTTTAACAAACAACCCAAGGGCCCCTTGGAATTTATTAGAATGTTTCACTATCGATGAAATATAGGAATTTGCACATGTCATACCCATCATGCCCCCCAGGCTCCGCCTATGGGGATGCTCCACAACAGCTATAATGTTACAGGTATCCCCCTTCAACTGGCCCATACGCACATATGGCATCCAAAGAATCGGATCAGCTGGTTAAAACAACATTATGACGTGCCTGTGACGTCATCATGCAAATTTTACGTCATGTACGTCATAGGGGTGACAAAAACAGATGAAGTAACTATGATTTTGGTGTGAATAATGATAAAAGACGTAAACATGCTATAAAACAACAACAACTGCAACAACAATAACAACAACAAAAGCAAGAGTAAAAATGATAATGATAACAATAAGCATGGTTTATATAGTGCTAAAATAAACTAAATACAATCTCAAAGCCCAACTGCGCTTTATCATTGCTGCCATCAGGAAATTGTCATTCCATCGCACCGCTTAGGGTATCAGCCAATTGTGAACCCACTCCAAGCCTGTTCGTATATCGATTATGTCGACAAAAAACGGAAAACAATTGAAAATACCAGAAATATTTATTTGAGATTTGTAACCCTGGTATTTCACTCCTCTCAGCATGCAGCATAAGTTTTTATATGGCCATGTGTTTTGAATTGGGTCCTGCTTTAGGGTGGAGCTGTTTCATATTTTAGAGAAGTTTGACATGTTTGTAATAATTAGAGTACTTAAATGTGATTAAATACTTCCAAGTAAGCACTCATTTTAAAGTTTATTTAGTTAGCTTTAAGTTAAATTTATCTTGATCAGACTTCAGTAATTAAAATTAAGACTAATTGAGTAAACGAAGGTGGAGGGTGGAGCAATTAGGACACGGTACCATGTAAAGTCTATGGGAGAATATGAAACTTCAGCTCATATTGTTTTTCTTTATCTTAATAATCATATAATTATTTGAATTATATATCAAATTAAAACTAATTAACTGCCCTTTAATTTGAGACCATTAATATTGTTGTGGGACTCTAATTAAAGAAATTGTAATAAAATAATTGATCAATTAACAAGTTGGGATTGAGTAATGGGACACGATAAACCTACACTATGAGAAAACAATGTTTAATCAGCCCATTATGTTTCTTCATACCATTCAATAAGATAACAACTTAAAACTAATGAATGGCACTTCAGTTCAATGCCTAATCAACATAGACCTAACATGTTAATGATGCTCATTAATTAATTAGACAAGCGTGGATGCAGAGGAAATGGGACACAGTACGTTGCAAATTTTATAGGTGAAAATTGGGTCTGTTTTTTTTTACTTGGTAAAAAAAACTTTTGAATCTGTCCTGTTTTTAATTATATCTTCTACAATTACAGATTTAAATAGTCAGTAAAATTACCAAAATGAATGTTCTTGATTAAATAATTATTAAATTATTCTTATTTAATAAAGTGAAGAACCAGAGTGGAGGAATTAGGACAAGCTGTTATATCGAAACAATGAGTGTAATCTCCTACCTTACTGCAAATTAGATTAATTTGAGGCGTATGGTTATCAGAAAAATAAATTTAATCGTGAAATGTTTAGTTTTAAAGAATGGTTAGATTAAACTTGGTTTTATTCTCTTTAATCCATATGACTTGTTGATGCTTTAACATGTAAGCTGCCAATTTGAGCACGTGACACTGTAAATTCATACTTGTCATACAGTAAAACAATTTTCACAAGGGTTATAACCTTATTAATGTTTACATTTTATTAATGGTTATTAGATTTACTTTGCAAATACTTGATTGTGCTTCAGCAGAAGCTACTTGCAAGAACTTTTAAGCAGTATTTAGGGCTTTATGCAATATATGCATATTTTTATGCCATTTCGTTATCAGTTGCTCTCAAAATCGTAAGGGATACCACTTTCTGTCTACTTTTTCATGAGTATTTTGATCAATAACTGCTTAAGACCTAGTCCTGCCGCAATTTTGATAACATATTTAGAAAGATTGGACAATATCCTTTCAGAAGCTATATTTCAGAATATGCTAGCATGTATAGTTTGGAAGTTAGAAAGTTTTAACCCCAAAATGATGCGTGATACTTGATACTTGCGGACGAAACGCAAACAAGCCCCACTTCAAGACGCATGGCCATATCGATGTTTAATCTTGGTTCAGTAGCCTAGCCTACATGTCTATTTCGTTGCAAAGTCTTAGGTCTGTATGCACAAAAAGTTAGACCAGGTTTAAAGTTAGACCTGGTCTAAGTCAAAATTAGTTTTGCTTTAAATTGATAGTTATTCACACTTTCTTCATAAAGTAACTAGCAAATTGAAAAATTTAAATGCAAATTTCAAAATAAATACAAATACTACCGCAGTTAGTTGGAAAGGAAAAGTCTTTTATGGTGGGACCAAATTACACTTAGACCAGGTCTAACTTTAGACCGGTCTAACTCTTTTGTGAATACGGCCTTAGAATCTACCGTTTTCCAGAATTATTAGGCACAACTTTCATGAAGTTGGATGGAAAAGGTGACGCGCATTACTGAGCCGGAAGGGTGACGAATTCAGCATAGGCATAAGCTAAATGTTGCGGCACTGACGTAATATATTGTCGTCAGTGTCGATGTAGGTCGTTGCTTTTGTTGCGTTGTCGACAATGAAAATGCTCGCCGATACCAGCCCTACTAGATCGTAAATTTTTAAGAACGCCCAAATAGCGCTTGGTCGACAAAAGCAATGGGATTCCTGCAGTGTTCCACTAGACCAGTTCATTTCACTGAATGATGTTTCCTTGAGTTAACCATCAGTGATTTTTTAGTGTTTTTGTCAATATTCAATTTGTATAGTCACTGTCTAGGGTTTCATCCGATAAGTAGATCACCCTAGTAGATCCGTCCACGGTAGATCTTGCCCTGATACATATGCCCACAGAGATCGCCCACAGTAGATCCACCTAATAGATCTGCCCACAGTAGATACGCCCATAGTAGATCCACCTACATTACAACAGTTCACACGAGCATTTCCCTATACAATTTTGTGTGCGTAGAGCGTGCATTTTTCAACATCCCCGTTTCTATAGAGGATGTCCGTACTTGTTGTATGATGTGATCCGCCCACAGTAGATCCACCTACAGTAGATATGCCCACAGTAGATACGCCCATAGTAGATCCAACTACAGTAGATCCATGTGCTTTTATGTTGGCACTGATGTAAAATCTGGAAACAAGCGATTGTCTAAGTACTTCGAATCCCGAGGGCCGTAATATACGTAATAATTACGTCACGTTTATGTGGTTACGTCATAGATACGTCGTACTAGGTTTTTAACAAGCTTATTGATTCTTTGGTGTCACATTATATTAATAATAACATATTTGTGGGGTTCGAAAAAAACCACTTAGGAGATACCGAGCCTCAAAGTTGCATTTGGCGGCCATTTTGATTTATGCTAATTAGCCCACTTCCTGTGTCCGATTTTGGCAGATTTTGAATATAATGTTCAGGGGGTTATTGTAGCAATATTAAACAAAAAAACCTGCTGTTGCAATTGTTCAGGTTCACATTCTGTTGGCCTAGATGTACTCGTCTAATGTACTGACCATAATGATGAAAATTGGCCCATAGGACAGAGGTGTAATAATGTGTCGACCTCCATTGCAGACTTCTGTTCATATTCATTAAAGGAGGCCATTTTCTGGGCCTTCAATTTCAGCGGATTAATGAGAAAAATATAAACTTGCTTTGATGTCCAAACTCCCAATTTTGATGGAGAAAAAAAAAGGGGGGAGGAAAGTTAAATCGATCGAATCACACATCTTTTAGGTACTGTACGATTTAGGGGAGACGGCAATCTTTTTTTTTTTATCCTCAACATAATATATTATTACACAGACGAATTTGATAACCAAACAAATTGTTTTTGAAATAGATGTCAGCATTTAGCGTCTTTCACAAGCTTTGACCTTTGCATCCGATGGATGGGATTCCTTCTTTATCATCACGTGACCCAGATATTCTACTTCCTGGAGCCATGATGAAACAAGACTTGTTTGCTTGAGACGCACCCCTGCCTCTTGGAAACGGACCGCCACAGCGTCAGGTTAGCGAGGTGCTCTTCCATCTTAGCGCCAGTAATCAGGACGTCATCAAGATACCCTGTCACATGTGGGATACCTTGAAGTAGATTGTCAATGTCGTTGAAAAATCGCTTGGTGCCGTGGACACTCCAAATGGCAATCTGTTGTACGCGAAATATTCTTGTGGTATTTATTGCTATTAGTGTTTTGCGAAATTTTACTGCTATTTGCTGGTACAAGTGATACAGGTCGAGCTTCGTGAATTGCTGAAAAAACCCACCTGATAAGGTTGCAAAAAAATATCCTTCACTTTAAGAATAGAGTATTCATCCCCTTGATAGCTTGATGACCTCACCTTGTAATTCCCCCAGGCAGATACGTACTTTTCCATCCCCTTTCAATATAGGTGACTTGGTTCGGTTAAATTTTATGGTTCAATAAAAACCCGCCTTGAGTAAGGCGGAGGGAGGGAGAGCAGTGGCGCAATGGGGTAATGGTTAGGTATTCGCCTTTGGTACAGAATGTCCCCGGTTCAAACCCCGCCAGGGAGACCACTTGCTGGGATTAATTGAGTACCTAATTCTGGATTTGATTTGTAAGAACTCTTGATTAAAACTGGAATTCCGTCTTCCCCGTGGTCATTTGGACTTGGGCAAAAGTGTACCATGCGAAGAAATATCCTGTCCTTAGGAGGGGACGTGAAGCCGTCGGTCCCTATACATGGAGAATCATGCATGTACATGTAATCGCAGCAGTGTCGAGAAGAGTAGGGTGAAACCCCGGGCTGTCCCAATTGTCCTGGATCCCGGGGCATCATTGGAAAGCATTATCTGAACACTGAATGAGCTACCCAGGCTTTAAAGATAAGACACAAAACAAAAAATAGGGCACTGAACGGGGTTTAATTAAGGTGAATTTGGGATGTCGGGACCTTGTATGCGACCAAGCTCATCTTTGAACAACAGTTTCATTACTTTGCCAACACATTTTGACATTCAGCCACTGTGGTACCTTAAATACCGCCATCCACTGATGCGGATTTCTTCTCCAACCAATCTCGGCCAAAAAGATTAGGGCTATCCCTTTTACAAACATATACCGTAGTGTAAGTGGTACATGGCCGATTGGTTTTCATACACTACATGGGACCATTCAGCTGTCCGATACTTCTGTACCCATTGATATGCGAATCGCGCTGATGTTGGCAACAACTTCTTGTTGGCCCAGTTTCTGCGAAATGTCAACTTCATTTATAATGGATACCCGGCTCCCGTATCCACTTCATAGACTCATCACCTTATCGATGCTCACATTACGTGATCGGTTCACGATTCGCGTTTCCAACTGTAGCTGCATGGATCCAATACATCGTATATTCCGCTTGGGTTGCCAGGTCGATGTTCCGGACCGTGTCATTGTTCCCGGAACGGTTTTGCTCCGAAAGGTTATTACTCCGACAGGTCTTATTCCGAAAGGTATTTCTCCGAATGTTTTTTTCTCCGAAAGTCTATTTCTCTGATAGGTAATTTAATCCGAACGGCAATTCGTCCGAAAGGTCATTATTCCGAAATCTAAAAAAAGGGTCATTGCTCCGAAAGGTTTTCATTCCGAAAGGTCTTAACTCTCCGAATGTCGTTTCTTTCTTTTTTCTTCCGACTTTCGGACTATCGACTTTCTGAATAACACCTCTTTCGGAGTAAAAACCTATTTTTTTATTTCGTAGGATATTACTCCGAAAGGTCATTACTCCGAAAGGTCGTTCTCCGAATTTTCGGAATTTCGACCTTTCGGAATAAAACCTTTCGGAGTAAAAACCTATTTTTTTATTTCGTAGGATATTTACTCCGAAAGGTTCTTACTCCGAAGGTCGTTTCTCCGAATTTTCGGAATATCGACCGTTCGGAATAAAAACCTTTCGGATAAAAACCGTTTCGGATAAAAACCTAGTTTATTATTTCCTAGGATTTTTAATAAAGGGATAACCTTAGTTAAGTGTAATACGATTTAATCTTGATAGAATGGCCTTCACCCCACATCCCTGTTCTGTGAGTTTTGCGCCCGAGATTTCAAGCCGTGTTATGTGAGACTAAAAAACGTGATTTTAATTGTAAAGTATTAAATATGGTTCTCGACAAAATAGGGCAACGTTTTCGCGCCGTAACATCCAAAGACCAAAACACCATTTAGCCTTAGATTTCACAGGGTAAATGAAGAGAAAAAAATATGAAATAAAAAATTAGGTTTTTACTCCGAAAGGTTCTATTACCAAAGGTCGATATTCCGAAATTAGGAGAAGACAGAAACGACCTTTCGGAAATAATGACCTTCGGAGTTAAAAACCTTTCGGATCAAAGAACTTTCGGAATTAATGACCCTGATTTCATTTCGGAAAAAGACCCTTCGGAATAAAAATCTTTCGGAGCTGACCCTTCGGAGAAATGATCGATCGGCGAAAACCTTTCGGAGTAATGATCTTTATTTCGGGAGAAGAAACGACATTTCGGAGTAATGAACTTCGAACTAATGACCCTCGGAACAAAAAAACTTTCGGAATATGAGCTAGCTCAATCAGAACAGTGTGTTCGGAGTGAGTAATGACCCGTGGGAAAAAAAACCTTGCGGAGCAATGACACGTCGAGATCGAAATGTCCCATATCGCTTATCCGTAGTTTGCGAGGTTTCGCGAGAGCTGCGGAATCCACTGTGTGATGAACGATGCCATCTTCCACTTGGCGCACAGGTGCTGTTGTCTTTGCGGACCTACATACCTTTGCTATGTGGCCCTTTTTTCCACAGTTGTGACAGTCCGAGTTTTTAAATCGGCACACTTTCGCAGAATGGTTAGTTTTTCCACATCGGTAACACTGTTGTTTCTTGAATGTTGCTTTGCTATTGGACCCATCTTGTGCTTTTCCTATTTTGTCAATATGTCGGGTCTGCTCCAGAGCTCTGGTCTGCTCTTTACCTTGTTGAAACTGTCCGGCATCCTTGGCTGCCATTTCCATCGCTATTGCAGTTTCAATAACCGCGGTTTTCAGTGTTAAGTCCTTTTCTCGCAAAAGTAACCGTTGAGTTGCTGTATGCAAAAGTCCACAGACGAACCTATCTCTCAATGTGACTTCCAGATTATCAAATTTACATGTTTGCGCGAGGCGTCTGAGTTCACCGACATATGCAGTAATGGACTCACCCTGCTGTTGTTCCTGCTTGTGGAATCGGAAACGCTCAGCAATTATCAGTTGTTTTGGGCACAAGTGTCCTTTGAGAGAAAACAAACACACGATGCACACTTAGAGCTGCCATGTCAGAAACTGAATATTTAATATATACATTCCATTGTGCCATTGATTTATTAATAATAAACTTGCACTAGCCATGATAGTGATTTCAAGAAAACATGCTAAGATCATAGGTCTTAGATCACAGGTCAATTTTCCCTGGATACAATTCTAAACTTGCACACAGTGGCGCATACTTGGAATATTGGTACCTTTTTTGATAGCAATGGAAAATGAAAACAAAAATCCAAGCTATCAAATTTATAGAAATCGGATATTCAATAACGAAAATAACATTACCGACAATCACCCCCACCCCGGGGAGTTTTGTTTAAAAAAATGACTTTTAATTGATTACGCATTCGGCGGTTCGTTCAATCGATCGATATCTTTTAGTCGTGTATGACGTCAGCTTTATATCCATATATGGTCATTTTGAATACTGCCCTCAGTTTTGAAATTGGGTAATAAAACATATTATGTAACTCAATAGGATCAAACAGCCCTGACCCCAAAACCCCATCTGTTAAGTTTCGCACCGATATTTCAACCCGTTTTGAAGTGAGAGCTAAAAATGTTATTTTGTAATCTCATAGAGTACAGTGTAAAATTAAAGATGCGTGTTCCGATCGTCTTAGGACCCCCTGAATCACCCGGAAGTAGTATCGTTTTTGACATCAGATGAAAGGTAATAGTTTTCTCATTATCGTCCTGAATTTGAGCCCTCAAACCTATTCCCAAGATATAAAACAAAAAACCACCGTTTTAAGTGGTTAACTATCATATTAGCAGAGTTGGATAGGGCTTGCAACATGTATTATTCGTCTACTAAAACCCTCAAAACCCGCAAAGTTTATTTTCCACGGTTCTTGAATGGGGTATTTACAAGTGCCAGGCTCTCAATCAAGAGAGAATCCATACAAAAAACGGAACAAGCATATTTAATATTGGCCGACCAAAATGGGGCATATTCCTCGCTCATACATCCACACCAAACATCCGTAGCTGTCAGATTTCACAGGGTAAATTAGAAAAAGGGTAGTTTCTTCTGATACAAAATGTTAACCACTGAATCGGGATCCCTGGCAGATACATCCATTGCTTCGTTCACCAAGCGAAATATGGGGAGCTGTTATGGGGGATCTTTCATCTAATGCTGATGATTTTGTGCGCCTTGCCAGCAGCCACTAGATGAAGCGAATGATTATGTGACGATTTTCCTTATGGCAGTAAGCGGTAATAATAATTGCAATCGCGCCTTGAGCACCCCCTCAGGGTGGATATGTGTTGCGCGTTATAAATCGACATTATTATTATTATTAGTCACATGGCACAAAACACGACATTTGCAGTAACGATGGTATTTTTGGCACTGTAATGTTGGAAACGCGTGACAATGTAGAAAGGTACTATTAACTATACCTAATTTTGTTATAGATTCGCACAATCAATCGCGGTAAAGATAAAGCCGGTGGTATCGTATGGCGATAGCTTTGATAATGGCAGTCACGCTCGCCTAACAAAAAATTCATGGCGATTTCGTCGGCCCTCGCAATGTCGATTTCAATGCGCTGTATATCGAATTTACCCCGCTATAAATGTCGAGTTTTACAGCGCTGCCTATCCAGTTTGAACTCTATCCCCATGGACCCCACCAAGGAAACCACGTTCCCGAGGGGAATTTTGTCACGAAATTATACCACATGTGAAGGAATCATAATACAAAGCCAAACCCCCAATCTGCCATAAAAAATTAGATTTGTCTTTTGGGTGCAAATTAGGGGCAAAACATTGTTTCAGTAAAACACGCGAAAATTGGGAAAAAAAGACGAAAATTAAAATGAGCCTTGTGCTTTACATCAAACATGTTTTGAAAACTTATTTTAATGTTGATATCTATTCTAGAAGACCCAAATTACTTATATTTAAAACACAAACCAGCAGTTTTAGGAATCAGTATTTTTTTACGGGTGTTGACCAAATACACGTCATTTTCCGCATAGAGTTGTACAGTAACGGTTGGGCAACGTAATTATGAAATTGTTTGTTGTTCAGCCCATCAAAGGTTAATTATTCTAATGTTACTAATAATTGTTTCTTCCCTGTATGTGTGAACTTAAACACAGCAAAAACAAATTTTGCTTTGGTTCTCGAGTTTCTTATTCCTTATTTCAAATATTCTCAAATGACTTCGTTGTGCCCAAGGGGGGGGGGGTTCCATGGGACCTCCACTAAATTATGCGGTCATTTACGTCTTGGCCGATTTTACTTTTTTGGTATGAAAGAAGCGCATTTCAAAGTCCACTATACAAATTTTTGGTGCAAAAATCCCACGCGTAAAGCGGCCAGCGCGAAAAAAACAAATTTTGGGGTTCCCTAGGAACCCCCCCCCTTGGTCACTTAGTGCTATGTGCCGAGTTTCATAAATCATGTCCAGAAAATAAAATCATGCCGAGTGTTAAAAACCGGGACATGATTTTTTTCCAACATGTTCAAACTGGACATGATTTTTTTTCTCCACATGAAAGTCAAACTGTATACATGATTTTTTTCTTCAACATGAGCAAACTCGACATGATTTTTTTTCACCCTGAGCAAACTCGACATATTTTTTTACACATACACCAAAAATCATGTCGAGTTCGCTCATGTTGAGGACAAAATCATGTCCGAGATTTTGAAACTCGCATGATTTTTTTTCTGGACATGAGGAAAACTGGACAGATTTAGTCAAACTCACCAAAGAGAGCAAAACTCGATGTATAGAGGTCAAACTGGACAAAATATCGTCAGCGATGTAAACTCGACATATAACGCTGCAACACTCGACATATGGCGCGGAAAACTCGATACACAGCGCTGGAAACTCGACATGCCGCTGGAAAATTCGCCATAATTTGATACGTGGAAAGCGTACAAACTGGACATTATTTATGTCAAACTCACCTTGTGGAGAGCAAAACTCGATGTATAGATGGCAAGCTGGGCAGATAGCGCTGTAAACTCGACATATAACGCTTCACACTCGACATCTTGCGATGAAAACTGATTACACGCGGTGAACTCGACTGCGCGGAGAAACTCGCCATGATTTATACGTGGAGCGTGCCCATACTTTGAACCCCCATTTCGATGGTTTCAATCACTCAGTTTGAGACTTATTGTTCTCGGTGGCCCGGTCGGTCTAGCGCTTAATTTTTGTTTAACCACATGTCACATTCACACAGGTGTTTTGCCCCTGGGTTTTTCAGAAGGTGCATTTTCGCGCCGGCCAAATTTTCAATTCACTTTAAGTTTTCACACAGACAAGATGTTTTGT
>JAMKCH010041372.1:0-16779 GCA_023653785.1 Ophioderma brevispina
TTAGCAGGCCCTATTCGGGCTAGAAAGTTCCAATACGCCTAGCAAGGGTATGCCAGTATCGCAGTGATCGGGGTATAGCTCAGTATAGACGCTAGCCTGGGGTAGAAGAACATAGTTTTAGCTATCGGAGTCTGTAGGCTGCCCCTATGTGAGCACCAACTGAGCCAATAGCGATACTAGTTTTATTTAGAAGGCTTCATATCGCTCAACATGTATACAACAATTAACTACATGGCAACGTGCATACCTAAGGCATAGCACTGATATGCATGAACTATTGGCACGGCCTACGGTCACAACGGAGGATGGGCAACACTGCCAACATTTACAGGTCTGATTTATCATGTTTTATAGCCCTGGGGGTTTATAGGTCCAATAAACATGCAAAATAGGCCGAGCTGCTAAATAGGTGATAAAACGCAAACACTAATGCTATTTGGCTGTAACATGAGTAGTCATGTCTAGGCCTATAGCATAGGGCACAGTGCTGTATGAATATAGCTGGTGTTTTGGTCTAGCTGAAACTTGTTTTGGGCCAAATGAACTAGGCTACATAAAAAAAAAAACAATTTATCCTGCCATGTCAAAAGGTTTTTTAGGGAAAGAAGAGGTTTTGAAACATATTTTTACAATGTAAAATTCGGTTAGCAAATGAGCATGGTTAGACTCAAATGCAAGCAGTCAACATCCATTTTCGGTTCAGGTAAAGTGGGCTAGTCCAACTTAATAGGCCTATGGACCAATTCACCCAACCCTAATTGTGTAGTCAGCATAGGCTATGTAAAAATGGAAGGCCTAGCTTCATGTTTTGGTACAACTTTATTTAATATAAATCGTCTTACAGGTTTGTAAAAAAAATCATCCAGCTGTGAAGCTTTGGGTACAGGGACTGACTTTTAAGGCAGAGTGAGAGCGAAGCTCCCTTACAGCTCTCCTTAAGCACTTTTTAGGGGAGTGATTTAAAGCTCCCATTGGGAATCTGTCATCCATGGTTAGCACTGGTATATGCAATGAAAAGCTCTCCTTAAAGCTCCCCCGGATACGACAAGGGGCGGTTTTTACCGAGTACACCATATTTAACAAGTCAGTCCCTGGTCGTTATAAACCGACCCGGTAAACGTCAGGGCTCCTGAAGAAGTTCAAAAATAAATTTATTTAAAAGGAGCGGTCCAATTTAATTAAAATCTTTTCATCATATTGAATGACCTTGACCCCAATAGGCTACCCCATTGTAAAGTTCACCCCCAGATTTCAACCGTTTATCTAAGAGCTAGTAATAACCCTATTGTTTTAACTCATGTGTAATTGTAAATTAATTTATTGCAGGACCAATGCGCAAATCGTTCTAAATGCTATAACAGGCAAACCGAATATATTTCTGTGTGCCCTAAGAATTTACATTTCCATGGTTAATGAGGGACAATACTGTCGCTTTTTCTGACACCAAAAATGTTGATTACCTCTGGTTCAAAATCTGAGGTCCAGGGACGAAGGTATATACCTTTAAAGGGGCATTTCGTGAAATACAGCTCTTCTCCCGACTGACCTAAAAAGTGAGATTTTTTGTGTGCCTGTAGACTCTTATGTGTAAATCGATTTACAGTTACTTGCCAAAATATTTGTTTGTTTCTTGATCCGTAAAAAAATGTAATAAATCAATCTCGTGAAAACCAAACTTAGCTTAAAAAGAAGTGGTAAAATGGGGAATGTTACACTATGGAGCGGCCTCGGATAGCTGAGACTTTCTTATTTTCTCTCTTTCTCGGCCTAATCCACCCATTTATACATGTATGTAACTTGTAAGTGGCAAAAAGACTAGTATGGAAGTGAACTTCTCAGAACATCACTAAAAACATCCATATTTTTAAGGGCCGCCAGATGTTTTTGTTTGGGGGTTGTCAGACCCTTATGGAGGGGGAGAGGGGACGTTCGACGGTCCCTCCAAAAACGGTACCCAAAGGATTGTTACTACCATTTTTTGAGCCTGTCGTATTTATTTTTGCGTTTACTTTAATTACTCAAAACAAACCAAATCACAGGCAAAATAGTAAAAAGAGAAAAATACTGAGTAACTCTAGAACTATCTCAACTAACGTAAGTAAATAATAAGCTAATAACTAACTTAAATATCTGCATAAATAAATCCCTGATATAAATACTGCCATCAATAATCTAAATACTGAATATCAATAAATAATAACTCAAATAACCAACTGATATAACTTGATAAAACTAAAAAACTAAATAATTTTAAATAGAGTAAAATGAACATCACCACACAACCCAATGAACACAGTAATAATTTATTATCAAATAAATAAAACCGACTATCAGAGATCATAGAACAAATGCATGTAACATTCAATTATTCTCTAAAAACAAACAACAACAAAACACAAACGACAAACCCCATGTAAACTGAGCTATCACAAAACAAAAACTTTCACCACCGTAACGTCGAGCTCTACCCACCACACCAAAATTCTTATCCTTATGTAAAAGGACGGTGAAACACTAAGCCGGACAGACCCACAAGCCCACAAAGTTTGATTTTAATAATAGTGAATTTTTACCAAATGGGTCAAAGGTCACCTAAGAGTCTCAGAGGTCATAAGGGAACATGGGTTCATCATAGTCATTCTGGCGCCTACCAGTAAATTTCCTGGACCAGTGGTTCCTTTAGTTTGTAATAGCATTTTGTTTTCAGAATTGTTTTATTATGTAGATTGACAAAATGGGGTCCAAGGCCATATAGGGTCATTAAAGGCCACTCTATATAAACTCAATATGAGACTTGGGTCAGTGGTTCTTTTGACTACGGTGAAGGTAATCGGCAAATGTACCTAAACAGTTTCATTCACACTCCAGGTTCCCACGGCAATGCCTTACAATGATCTTTAATGCAGCAAAGCTTGATAACAATCTGTATATGCAATCTCTTTTACAGCAATACATTGACGCTTGGGTTGCACCGTAATAAGTGATATCAGAGGGTCAGACATACCTGGTAGCAGAGCAAACTTCGGGTCTTACGGTTTTTTTGTTTTTTTTTAATTCTCTATTAATTTTTTGTATGTTTTCAAGACAGCCACTTGAGGGAATATCCACGATCAAAATAAGTCAAAACACATTATGTTTTATAAATCAATAAACTGGCTGATTTCCTTTCCAATGTTGACGAAACATATATGCATTGTCCCTTTTGAAATTGGAATGCCCCAAAATATCCATAACACCCCCAGAAGAAAAATTGTCCAACCAGTACCCTCAGGTCACACCCAGATACCTGTGCCTCTTCTCTTATGCCGTTTTGGCCCTGAGCCCAGACGGACGCAAAAATTACAGTTTGGGGCGGGCCTGGAAGAGGGAATTCAACATTGGAAAGGAAATCAGGTCTCATTATATGATTATAAAACATAATGTGTTTTTGACTAAATCATTACACGGATCTGATTTCCTTTACCCAATGTTGACTGAAACATATTCATTAAACCTCCGTTGACTGAATATTTTTCAATCAACACCAACTATCACCAAGCAGTCGGAGGAGGAACACAATGTTTTCGAAGAGAGCGGGTCGTAGGATGCAGCAAAGGTTGAACCAAAAAACGCCATAAGCCAAAACAACACAGAACTAGATTCCTAAATTCAGGAAGCCATAACTCACATCGACAGTGGATACACGAAGGGTGATAATAGGACCTGATACTTTTATAATGTTTTGGAAGAAGACCCGGCCCCAAGTTTGAGGAGGAGAGCCAGAGCCGATAATCCCCGCAGAGAAAAAACAAGCCTAAGGAATAGCGAGAGTGAGAACTCTGAAGGAACTGGAAGTGTGACGTAGGCCTTGGACAAAGGCCAGAAGCACCACCCGCGGCAAAGGCGGAGACAGGCATCACAGCCTTGCAAACAACTGAGGCTCCGAGGGGGGAGTCAGAGAAGCGCCGGCTGACCCCCTCGTAAAAGACGAATGGCCAAGAAGCCTAACCCAAAAAACAGAAGAGCGGGTCCCCTAGAGAAGAATGCCGATCAAATCCACAGATTAACCCACGGATAGGCCCCGGGTGAGATAAAGGTTGAGAGAACTGAAGGAAGGCTAAAGACCCCAGCCCGATGAAGGCTGAAGTAGGGGAAAAAAAAAATTTTTTACGTCCCGACCCTAACCCAGGAGAAGACGCTACAAGGAGAAGGAATCTCCGAGCTAATTCAAGCAGGAAGGACCCGAAAAGAGTAATAAATGCGAGGACTAGAGCGACGCCGTACCCAAGGGATAATTGGGTGCTTTCGCCAAGAGACTCTCCGATAAAACTCAGATCCCAAGAGGGAACTGGTTGCATGCATGGTGAACAGGGCACAATAACATGGTTGTGTCATGGTGTTACTTCCATGTTAACAATGAACACAGCACCAGGTTAAGAGGACACTGGCAACATGTGAAAATAGTGCGACCTCAAGATTTTCAAAATCGATATTTTTGCATGGTTGTAAGCTTTTATATACAAAAGCCCTCACCCGAAAGATTACGACCCAAATCAGCTTCTTTATGGGTAAACGGAACGATTTTGTATTTAGCGTCGCCGGCGAAGCGAATTCAGCAGACGACGAAAATGGCGTTTAAAAAGGAACTCGCACACCGTATGAATGTTTCCCAACGTATGCACACTGGTGCGGTCTATAACCTTGTGGTTTTAATATAGTGAGTACGAGTCAAAATTATTCATGTAATATACACATTTTTGATTAAAGTTATGGAAAAACGTAAAGTTAGCCTACAACTTACCTGGATAAATATCCTCATATCAATGTCCCCTTACCGTTTTGGGGTATGCTATTTTTATGTGTAAAATATATCTAGGTTCTTCCAATGGCTAGACTATCATTTGAGAGCAATGAAGAAATTTCATATTTTGTGAAAATGTGCCAGTGCTGCTTTAATATCAAATCAGCACCTTATGGGTACACAGATGATTTATAATAAATGACTACATGACATTGATTCAGCGACGACGGAAATGAGTTTAACACAAGAAAAAGCACGCCTGTGTGATTACCACGGCAAAGCACCCTGGTTTGCCGGTCTGTTGAACTTTGTCGTTTCAATACCAATGAGTACAAGTCTATGATATTTGTGTAATCAAACACATGTTGATTAAAGATATGGCACACTTAAAGTTAGTCTACCCAAATTACTGGATGTTGTATGCCTCTTATCAAGGTACTATTGTTGTGGGTTTGTTATTTGTTATGGTAAAATCTATCTCTATATTCTTCCAGTGGCCTAGACTGTCATTTGCGAGCCAATTGAAGAAAGTTCATATTTTGTGAAAAGTGCCCGGGCCACTTTAAGTTTTATTTCAGAGCGGATTTCCGTACAGATTAGCATCCAGGTTTCCCCTTCTCCCTTTTTTTTCTTTTTAAAAATTTAATGACATATGTTTCTGGCACTGGGAATAGTTCTGCCAAAACGTGCAATTTTAAAAATAAGTCAAACATGATACATACAAGTGCCAACTCAGCCATGCATTAATGCTTGATGTGATAGATTTCTGAGCAAATTATTGACTCAGTTGTTACTTGATTATAATAATACAAGAAAAAATAACACAACCTGTACACATGCGTTATATGCTTTTGAAGAGACACAAGGACCTTTCCAGAAAAAAGGGTCCATTTTTTCCGAACGAAGTTTTTGTAGATTTACAATGTGTATTTTGTTTTAAAAGTCACATCTGAAGTGAACACGCTGCCTTTCTGTTTTATGTAAAAATATGGTTAGTTTTTTTAGTCATTACGAAGAATCAAAGAACGCTTTCTATATGGACGATTTGATAGCAGGCAAGTCAAAACATCCTTTTCTACCTGTTTTATCCTATAAACCTTTGAATGTTCTCAAGTGTTAAAATGAGAGAAATTAGATCCTACAAAATCATCTCCTGTCACTTAAGAAACCACTAGCTGGTTTTTGAATTGCGTACGGGTGGTGCTAATGTGTTTAACTGATACCATTGGAGTCCAGGGTTCCAATCCCATTAGGCCTGCTGGGATTTACTTAAGGTGATAGGCGTCCCGTTATGGCAAGCCATAAGGCCATAACGTATTGCCGCAAAGCGTGGCGAGAAAGTAGCAACGCGTTGCGAACATTTCGGCAACGCGTGCGACATTTCAGCAACCGGTTGCGGTGTCGGCCAATCAAAATCATGAATTCTGTGACGTATTACAAAAAATAGACACACACGAGTTGCAAAGTCTAAACGCGTTGTGGAAAATAACAACGCGTTGCAAGCCTTCACAACGGTGGACGCGATTCACACGGCGGTGTGAGCTTTACACGGAGTTGCGAAGGTCCACAAGCCATAAGGGGGGAGTCATTACGTATTGCCGCAACGCGTTGCGAGAAAAGTAGCCACGCTGCACATTTCGGCAACGCGTTGCACATTTCAGCAACGCGTGCGGTGTCGGCCCACCAAAATCATGAATTTCTGGCGTTTTCAAAAATAGACCCACAACGCGTTGCAAGTATCTAGCAACGCGTTGTGAAACTCACAACGCGTTGCAAGCCTTCACAACGCGTTGCTAGATTCACAACGCGTTGTGAGCTTTACAAGGCGTTGCGAAGGTCCACAAGCCATAATGGTCTAAACGTATTGCCGCAACGCGTCGTGAGACGTACACGCGTTGCCGATTTCGTCAACACGCGTTGCGGCTTCGGCCAATCAAAATCATGAAGTTCTGTGACGTATTTCAAATAATAGATCCACGACGCGTTGCGGCAATACTTATTAACCCTTATGGCTTTCACAACGCGCGGCAAGCCATCACAACGCTTTGCGAGCTCACAACGTGTTGCCAACTTCACAACGCGTTGTGAAGGCAATAAGGGTCATAACGTAATGCCGCACGCGGTGTGTAGGTTTGCAACGCGTTTGTGTGGAAGTCGCAAACGCGTTGTGAGATTTATATTTGGAAATAAGTCACAGAAATTCATGATTTTGATTTGCCGACACCGCAACGCGTTGCTGAAATGTCGCAACGCGTTGCTGAACTGTCGCAACGCCGTTGTGAAATGTCGCAACGCGTTGCCGAAATGTGAACGCGTTGTGACTTCTAACAACCGTCACACTTGCGGCAATACGTTATGTCCCTTAGGATTGTAACATTAGCACGCGTGCGAAAGTTTGCAAGGCGTTGTGAATGTTTGCAGCGCGTTGTGAAGTCGCAACGCGTTTGCTGAAGGTTTGCAAAGCGTTGCAAAGTATCTAGAAAAGCGTGTGGGTCTAGTTTTTGAAATAAGTCACAGAATTTCCGACAACGCGTTGGCAGCAATACGTTATGGCCTTATGGCTTGCCATACACGTTAGATGCGCGCACCAGTCCCCAAGACAGATATTTGGCCAAAATTGTGACTGGCGTTCTAGCTGTCGCGCGCGTAAAAAACCACCCTTGCGTACACTGTGCGATCTCCCGATAGCAAGCACGCGTGGCTTTACCTATTTCCAATGAAGTACATGTAGTAGCCCTATGTGCTGTTCGCAGAATTTAAGGCATTATTAAACAAACTGGAGTCAAAGATTATATTGCTACTTATAAACGGGCCATCAAGTAACTAAATATCGTTCTTTTTCCGAAAATAAGCAGCTTCTCTTTCTGATTTTTTCAACACACTTTTTCAATGTCGTATCGGAAAGTGTGTTTTCTTTATAATTTCTATGTCAGGACCACAGATTTAAATGGTCAGGACTCAAGAATTCTAATGAATACATCTCAGATGACATGAGTATTTTGTTTTCCAACAACATTTCACCTATTGGGTCTTATAGAGCGTGTTAAATGCATAAACATGATGATTAATATGATCTTATATAGGTTTCGTTGAAGGAAATATCACTTGTCATTTTATCAAATTTCCGGCGGTAAAGTTAAATGACGATTCTTATTATTTTGCCTCGTGTAAAATCCAGAATATCCGAAAAAAAAAATCACATTTTATGTACACTACCATGTAGATATAAGACATTTTTTTCAGTATTCAAACAGCAATTATGGCATTTTATGGAAAACGCTAATTTACTAAAAAGACGGATAATTCGGGTAACTTTACGGCAGGAAATGACCGTAAAATAAAAAGGAATGTTGATTATCTTTTCGTGAAGATTTTACTCAATTACTTGGAACTTCATAATCATTTTAATCTGGACACGCCCTTGCTTTCCCTTTCTCACCTTTCCATAAACTTTTTCTTGCCTTTTCTTACCATAGTCTTTTTAATTTATTCTCATCATACATCACAACAACATATCAAAATTACAAAGAGGAAAAAAAAAACAATGCTCATAAGTTTTAATCAGTGCGCACATTTTCCGTGCCTCATTTTGTTCGCGTGTCATCTTAAGCGTTTGCCATGCGTGACATTTGTGGCGTTTTACGCACCTCAATACCGCGTTGGTTTTTTAGACTACTAAAAATGCCGTTATTTTCGAAAATAACAGAAAAAGTAGTTCAGTGACCCCTACTTTTTTCTTTCGTAATCGACAGATCTTGTTAGTGCGCAACTTTTATTAAAATTTGGACAAAAGTTATCGAACCGATTTTTTTTTAATATTCAAAAATGTCCTTGAAAAAATGAATTTTCCATAGACGTGTGTACAAATTTTTTGAAAAAAATAGGTGTTTTTAATAGAATTTTTCTCAAAAACGAGTTCGGTGACCCCATATTTTTATTTCTGATATTTGACGTACATCGATGAAAGTTCATTTATACGAAATCTTAACAAAATCTATCGAACGGATCTATCGTGACCCAATCACCTTAAGTACCAAATTCTTTAAATGTTAACAGATTCAATATCAAGGTTCTTTGAGACAGAGCAAACAAGTCATGAAATCACCTATGAAAGGCCTAAATGTGATGCAATCAAGCAAAATGAGTCTGAAGTCAGTCAGATTCAATTTTGACTTTTTAATGTAGCTGTATGCATTTAAAAAGCTACATTTTGCTGAAATCCCCATTGAAATGGACCAATTACTTCCAAAGATATGATCAGTTGAAGGCTGGCCAAAACAATAGGAAACAAAAGACATTTTCTCCTTTGTTTGACTATATCTCAAAATCAATATTTGCGACTTCCGACTCATTTTGCTTGATCACATCACAAATATGGGAGATAGGTTGTATGTTACAATGGATTGAAATATTTCTTGCTACAACTTTGGGTATCACATGCTCTCAGAATGAGAATGAGAGAGCATGTGTGGTCTAGTGGAAGAGCTCCATTAAAATTGTGAGTTCAAGCCCCAATGTGGCCAACAGGTTTGTGTCCCTGGGCAAGATGCTTAATCTCAACTGCCCATCAACCCAAGCAAAATCTGGGGAGCTGCTATGGGGAATATTACATTCTAAGTGCTGATAGGCTTGTGCACTTTTAAGGCATGTCTTTGAGCACCCACCTAGATGAATCGAAATGATTGTGATGATTTCCTGAAGGCAGTGTAATAATAATTGGCAACAGCGCTTTGAGCCTGTTTACAGGGATTAAGAACTTTATAAAAAATGGTTATTATTATAAATAACTTTGTATTTTCAACACAGAACCTCTTTATTTGATGATTTCAATCTTCCTGACACAAACATCTGCAGACTTTTTTTTCATTTTAACATTGTTTGATTTGACTCTGAATTTATGCCAAAAAAAACTGTTTTACTTGTGGCTCAAGATGTATTAAGGTAATAATACTTACAGATGTCTCAGTGTAAGTACAGATGCAGATTGAACATTTTAAGGATGAGAAAACTGCCTCCAGATATTTGTCTCCGGATGATAAAAATCAAATTGAAATTGTCTGTGTTAAACATACAGGTTGCTATTGTGACTATGTTGTGACAGGAAACATTTCAATCTAATGAAAGCACACTCCCCTTAAGCCATCAATTCTTCATACAGATGCCTGGAAGCACACTTGTTATGTACCACAGCTAAACCCCAACTCTTGATTGAATACTGCTGTTAGTTTGTATCAAAGATTATTAAAAGGAAGATAGGACACTCCCCCTATTTTATGTAACGGAAGTAAACTTCCATGGGGAAGGACATCCTTAGTGTCTGGTAGGTAAAAGCAAAAATATCCAACATAACACTGCGTGAAGCAATGGTGCGAAGTTCAAAACTGTCATGCTATTTTTGTGGGGTTGCTTGAATAATTTAAAGCATAATTTTTTTTTTTCCAAATTCCTAAAGCTGGAAGATTTAGGTAATCTTTCACAAGGGGAGTATGGAAAACTAACAGAATAGCATAAATGGAATACAACCAAAGATTATCTAAAGGAAGATAGGACACTCCCTTTATTTTGTATGGCAAACGATATCAACTAATTACTTACCAGACACCAGTTGGTGCTATTTTTAATGTAGCAAGCAGACCAGGGACCGACCGCTATTTGTCAAATTTTGAACTCGCTATTGGTTTAACACATAAACACATTTGTTTGGTGGAAGTCGGGGGACAAAGGGAAGGCTGTCAACTTCTTAATATCCTTATAATGTTAAGGCAAATCACCCCAATATAACTAAAAGCTTACAGTGTCTATGGAGAAGGCCCTAAATTTGCCCCCTCAGAAAAGGTCTGGTTACACCACTGTGATGATGCATTTCATGTTATTAACATAATACAACATGTTTGTTTCACAGTGCCTAATGGGTCACTGTGTTGTCATTTCTGTCTGCAAAATTAAAGACTGTAGTCAGAGAAGATGAAATCCATACATACAATAAGAATACATAAAACATTTGTGCCAATGATTCAGAGAACATAAAATATCCACTAATAACCTATGAGTTGATCATGTAACTTTTTAACCCTCCCTAAGATTTACCCCCATCCCAGAACCCAAAGATTTTACTGGAAGTGTGTCAACCTTTTGATATCAGAAGAAGAAAGCTACTTACTTTCTCATTGCCCTGTGGAAATCTCTAGCGGCTAACAACATATTTGGTTTGCGAAATATCGAGTGAAAAAATGTGCCCATTTGGTCAAAAAATATAATTTTACAACAGCAATATGTGGCTCACCAATTATCAGGTTTCAGCTCTCACTCAAGGGTATTGAACTACTTAGCACAAAACTTTGCAGAAGGGGTGTTAGAGGAGGTTCAAGGTCATCTAACCAGATAAAAAATGGTACATAATTAAATAGGGTCATCCCCGAGGTTAGGGATCACATTCATTTAAAGGCCGTGTACGCCTGAGAGAAACTGCTTGGCGCCCTCTATAATGCTCACGTTCATCTTCATACCAGTGTTGGCAGGGTATATTAAACGAGACTTAGGCCCATACACGAGTGAAGGTAACTTAGCATTATAAAACGAGATTAGTAGAGCATCGGGATGTGCGCCCACCCCTGGAACGACAACAAATGAAAGAAATCCCGTCTCATTATTATTGGGCGTACACTGCCTTTAAGATAAAATCAAATTCCTCCTCTGTGATAGACCCAAATTGTGAAAAACAAAATGTCCAGAACAGTCTTTACTATACGAAAGTAATCCCCCTAATTTTCCATCAAGGACATGCACAAAGTTGCCTTTTTGACATGTAGGGAACATTTAGTGGTATACATATATTCCAACCTTCTTAATGTAAATGTCACATGGGCAATTGATGTTCAGTCAATTAAAAACAACAAGTTTTAATTTTAAAAAATTGAATTTATAATCTGTATGAAATCACTGGAAATGACACAATATATGATAACATGAGAAGAATGAGTAGGTTAAGTAAAGTTGCATTTCGCGATCCTAGCACATTTATATTTGTTTATGAGGGTTTTCACGAGTTATCCTCAAGAAAAGGTTATTTCCAAAAATTAATTGATTTCTGGCAGTGGGTTTTAATGTTATGAGCGAAATTAGTTGGATCGCGCTTTCCATAGGCCAATATGTGTTTGTAATTACGCGTCAGTACAGACAGTAATTACAAATTGCAAAATTTCTTAGAGCAGAGGAATGTTGCAGATAAGATTAAGCACACATTACTCTACTTAGCCCAACAGTTCGGATGATTCAAATCTCAATTTCTCTGAGATAATCGGGGGGGGGACGGGTGGTGATCACGAAATACCCCTTTAAAGGCTGATCAGAGATTTTCAGAGGAGGACGCCCTAACTTTTCAAACAAATCATGTTGGCATATACATAAGCTGTTCATATACTAATCACTGTGTGAAATAGCTAAGACTCAAATCAAAGTCCTTCATATAGAAAATCACAACGTTGTTTTAAAAATTCTGGATTCTGATTTTTTGTTAAAAACACCGTTATCCTATTGGCACTGTTAGACATACATAAATGTTTTAACGGCTTCAAAACAAAAAATCGGATCATCTCAAACTTGGAATGCAGCATTTCAGGGGACTTCTTTAGATCTAGTTGATTATTTTTTAATTGATATCAAATAATTATATTCAAAATATCTGAAGCAGCCTTAATGTAAGTGTCACCTGGGCATTGAGGTACGGTCAAATTTAACAAAGACAAATAGTACTTCTTAAAATATCTGACTGAACGCACCTCTTTTTTCCTTTACTGACAAATACATGTTGAGATGAGTAGGTAAGTAAAAAAATTCAACCACCACAACCTCCACCACACCCACCCCACACACAAAACATACCACATACAATGTACACAAACACAAAATATTAAATAAATTGATAGTATTGATTGTGGTACTTAAACAAAGCTACACAGGTGTTCAATCTCGACGTTCACAAAGTGCCCACAGGTTCAATATATTATTTTTGATGACTACAAAAGCACACTTAAGTAAATAAAAAACACACATTATGTTTTATATATGGGAAAATAACACAAGAAACAAAAGGACTTAAAGATTCCAAGATTTTACCAATTTTAACATTTCCGGCTTCCTGCCGAGAATCGCGATGTTTTCTTTTTGATTAATTTAAAAAGCATCTGATTGATTGGTTACTCATTTTTTAACTTATGAATATTAAAAAAAGTAAAAAAAAACTCTATGATTAATTTTAATTTACATAAAAAAAAAAAGCATCAATTTATAATTTTAAAATTTTTCTATTATATAATTTAAACATTAAGACAAAAACAGATATGGTTAAAAATAACTTGGACATGCATGTTCTCACATTCATCACACAAACCACACCCACCCACACACCTCATGTGCCATGTATACACATAAACCCACTCCTATACACAATCAACATCCACCTGAGCCCACACACAGAACCCATACATAGCCATCTACAACACACATGCAAATCCACATACACAAACACATGCATACACAGCACACCACTAACCCTATATCAGAAACTGATTTGAATGGAACTCAATCGGGATCATGATGACAGTGGAAATTCACTGTAGGTAGAAATGTTGACACAGATAATTCTAACTACCATCTTCAGTAGATAGGCTATTCATAAAGGTAACCAACATAATGCTTCAGAACCAAGCTCTAAACACTCTTTACATTGTTGAGATTCATCTCCTATCCACGTTTCAGTTTGAAATCCATAACACAATTCCTTCCGTTTAAGGGGCATTCAGAGATTCAGTGGTGATTACAATCCCTCTGTTTTCTCTCTAGTTCTACTAGAGTATACTAATAAATTATGCAAATTCCTTCCTACAAAATCTCTAAATGTCCCTTTAATTTTAAACTACCACTTTATTAATCCTATCTATACTCATCACCCCCTGAAATTTTGTGGTCTAATCTTGCATTGATGAGCAACAAAACAGGTCTGTATCCTTTGTTAAGACATGAGATCTGTACCTGATTTTGGTAATTCTGGATGGTATGAAGTTTCTTTCAATCATACATTTCTGATAGAACTACCATTTGATTTGTCTTAAAAAATATAATTTATAAAGTCCCGACATCCAATTTTCATTAAATTTGTATCATAATTTTGATCCAAATTTTGGTAATAAAATAGCCATAAAATATCATATCCACCCCTTTAGTTTTTACTATTCAGAAATGATACCATAATTGCTATAGAAGCATAATAAATAAGGAAACCCTGAGCAGAGGTTTGATATAGCTTCGCTTCTATAGCAATATAGACAAAATAGACAAGTGCTTACCAATGGTTCCAAACTGGGCGAGTGAAATAGGTTAAACTTAGGTTATACCTTTTGTAGAATCCAGCAGCATATTAACACAGCCAGCACATTACACATTGAATGCTAAAATATCATCCCTACTTGATCTACCGTTTTCTTAATATTTTCAACGTAGCACGTGTCACACATGCTACATTCACACCAACATATTAAAAGATCAACATAAATACCAACGTTGACAAATTTTGGTATTTCAAATCATTCAACCCAACCTTCAAGGCAATATTACATTCACGCCTAATGACATCACAACTTTGATCATCAGTAGTAACTTCAACAGTTAGTCTACAGTGACAGCATACATTGAAAAGAATAAACTGTATCCATGGAACTTGCCGTCTGGGCAAATATCTGAAGAAAAAAAGGCATTACATGACCTATGGCTGGACGGGCTATTCCTGAAGAGTCAATTCTCAACGGAATTTGATGACCTTTTATGATCTCTACCCACATATTCATTTGAGATCCACTGAAGTAGACTATGGCCTACACTGGTAGAAAGTTCCTTTCCCCTTCCTCTGCTATTCCCCCCCCCCACTTATTACACCGCTCATTATATTCATGAACATTCGCTATTTATAGATTATTGGCTGATCGCGATTACACATACTTGTCCATAGGAAAATCGTCAACAGTTATTACCTTACAACCTCGTCCCCAGAGTCATAGTGAGGTGAATAAAACAAATATTACATAGTTTATATCTGGGAAATAGGGCACACTATTTTCCCTTGTTACTGGCTATGGGCCTATCACCCCTCACCCTAAGAGTAATGAGGAGTGATAGGCCCATAGCCAGTACCTCAGGAAAATAGTGTGCCCTATTTCCTCTCTAACCATGTAGTATTTGTACAACTATTCACCTGGAAATAGTTCACTGTTAAAATACAAAAACGACCCAAGATGAACTCTACCCCAGATGAGGCAGCCAGGAAATCCTCAATTTTTATATATCTCCTTTGGTATAAACACATCTTTTCTCATACAAAACTACTGAGATTTTCAGTAGATCAACTCCCTACAAGGGCAGGTCCCTAAACTGTTTGTATGAGTAATGGTCATATGTGTACTGAAGGGTTAGTTGGTAGTATATGGGCTCTGCTATAGTCAATGACGTCAGTGGTGATGCAGCACTTGCAGCATTAAATCGAGCATCGATTCAAAGCACTGGTGTACCACTCACGAGTTAGAAAGGCGGTCGAAATTACACGCAAAGAGCGGGTTCTAACAATGTGTGATGTCACCGAGCTCGAGGAAGGTAATGAGAGTGTAGGGTTGGAAGTCTTACATGCTATAACCTATTTTTATACATTATTGGCATTGCCAGGTTGGTTGCCATAGTCTGCCCTACTTGTTCCCAAGAAGTTCTGCACCTCTTTACACTTAGACATCGCAAGTTGTTTTCTACTATGTGAAAGCGAAAAACTGTTCAATGTCCAATATTTGGCTATGTCAGACATCTCTAAAAGGGGGATGTACCCTCATTTAGTTTTCACCTTGATGATAGAAGGGACTCTCACACAAAAACCCCATATGTAAAGTTTCGCGCCGATGTTTCAATCCGTTTTGATGTGAGAGCTAAATACATGATTTTATAAGCCCCATAGATACTGTGTAAAATTAATAATGGTCGACCAAAATGGGGCACTTTTTCCCTCATAACTTCCTAAGATTTCACAGCGTAAATTGAAAAACAGTACCTTTCTGCAGATACCAAAATTTTCATCACTTCTGGTAAAATCTGGGGTTCTGGGGATGAAGCTATTAGCGATCGGATCATGGCCCTTTAAATACTGGACTCTAGTCATTTTTGGATCTAAACTCCTGTAACTGATTATTTTCTCTAGTAGGTGGGTGGCTCAATCACATGGTCTGATTTTTCATATAATCATCCGATTACAAATTTTGAGTTAGATCGGTAGAGCCGTTTGTATAAAAGAAGCAGAATGTAGACTACATTAGCCCATAGGATGTGGTTGGCAACATTTGGAGAAGTTTTTATTCATAACATCAAAATGAAACATTCTCTGGGCTTCAACATTTCACTGGGGTAATAGGAATATATATGAACTTTCTTCTGATACCCAAATCACAATTTTGATGGAGTAAGGGAGGGGGACAGGGTTGTTGATCAGGTCACCCACCTTTAAAGGAGGATTGTTCATTCTCCGAAATATAACATATTGTTTTTGTTAATTCTATTGAAAAAAATGCCATCCATGTAACCCAAAGATTCTGAAGTATCTGTTTGATACCAGCAGCAAATCATTATTATAAAATTGTTCTGTTTACCGCTAAGAGTGTTGATTTGGGCTTAATCATTTCAGTTGAGGGCTAACGTATATAAAAGCTTTACAACCATGTAAAAATATATTTTTGTTAAATTTTGAGGGTGCACTATTTTCCAAATGTGCCTGTGTCTCTTTAAAATCATATGGATAATCTATTACCACTACTACTACTACTGCTATACAAGTATATTTCATCTTCAAAAGACCCCTTTAAAATCAAATGGATACTCTATGAGTAGAAATATATTTCATCTTCAAAAGCCTCATATACCTTCCAGTATCACACATTTAATGGTTTAACTACCTATCATTGACACATAAACTA
>JAMKCH010041373.1:0-14296 GCA_023653785.1 Ophioderma brevispina
ATTCACCATTAGCATAACACAAACATCTCCTTTTCTATACCGCTTCCTCAACTTGTTTATGTGCACATATGACAAGAATTTATCACAGTTTCTAATTTGAAGATCAAATTGCAAAAATCAAAGTTCAAAATGGACTTAATTTTGTCCATTATTAAAAAAATCCATGTTTGAAACAAGTTTCATTTACAACTAAAGCTATACAGCTATGCTTCAATATATTTCTAAGCTTTTCTAAATACATCTGTGTTTAAAATGTGTCTATACCTGAAAGTGGTAACGCTGAGAACAACGCAATTTTAAGATACCGATGATGTTTGTGCGAAAATATCGGGTCGGGATCCCGACATTATGACGCCATGAACATGATGAAATAGTAAAAAATGTCAGCTTTTAGGTAACTTAAATGAGCTTTAAATGTCCGTTTTCAAGTACATTATTTCAACACTAGCAATTGAGACTCCAAGAATAGTTCACAAGTCGATTATTGAAATGGAAAAGAGCGCGCAAGCCTGCATCCGTCTAAGAGGTAGCCAAGTGGAGTGCAGCTCAGCGTAGTATAGAAGAATGAGGCATCTTGGCATATCTAATAATTGAAACTAACATTTTCAAATCAGAACTGACCTTTGTCGCAAGAACAAAAGAAACCACAAACAAAAGAATGGTCTTGGATAATGTGAATTGTCTAAAGACATCTAAAACAGTAGTAACAATCCGTGCATAAAATGAAAAAGTGGTACAAATTTTCAATCGGCCATAACTTGGTCAATGTGTGTCGTTTTGGAAAGATTTTTTTCGGTGTCGGAAACCTAACGAAATGCACTTTTCAGATGTGTTTTAATTTGTATGGTTTACTTTTTCTCTTTGTAAAATAGAGGGCGCTTCGAGGGTTCCCTTTTTTTAGACGCCCGATATATACCTAACTTCACTGTAAATGTTCAAACAACCCAGCCCAAGAAAATATCGTATTGCCATTTGGATATGATGAACGCAAAACTATAATAACGCTAATACTTGAAAATTAGCATCACACTTTTTGATAATTTTTCAGATATTTACATGGGAAGCTAGCAATTTTGGACTGCATTTTACATCAATACAAACGTCAAATATCTCGGGTACCCTAGAGCCGATCTATATTTAAAAAAATGATTTCGCGGATTTATATTCACAGTATTATTTCAATAGTTCAAATAGGTTTTAAGTATATTCCACTAATTCAACTTTACATGTATTTTAAATAATCGTTTCTTCGATTTTTCGTGCAGTTGGATTTAATTTTGAATCTCTAATTGAAAACAAGTAGAAAATAGGAATAAAGCGTTGTTTCATTATACATCATTCTTGATTTATAAACCGAATATGATGCCAAAATTATTAAAACGTTTATTAAATTATATTCGTTTTCTTCGATGTATATACCAACCGCATACTATTTTATCAAAGCTAGCTTCAAAGAAACAGTTCTTCAAGGCAAATATGCAATCTTTAAACTGATTCCAAAATAACATATTTTTAGAACACAATACAAAGAAATGATCATAATCTTCAGTACATTTACAAAGGTGGCATTCATCTGTTACACACAGTTTCCATTCGTGCAGATTTTTCTTGCAGGGAATAAGATTATATAGAAGGTTAAATTGGAAGTGACCAATCTTATTTTGAAACCTTCAACTTGAACTTAAATAAATTATTCCAATTTCTTTCCAAATTAAATTCTTCCCAGTAACAAATGCATATAGGTTTTGTTATTGTTTGATTCAATAGTTCATAAATGTCTTTCGATTTGAGCCTAGAAACATGCACAACTCTCCCAAAACGTAATGTAAAAAATTACTTTTTTCAAAACAACTTGGGCAAGTTGGGCCTTTCTTTCTAACAGGCTGGAATGGAGTTAATATACTGTGTAAGTTAAACAAGTAATAAGGACATTTTAATATCTTCATCAGTTCACCTAGATTTAGGAATCTGTTTCCAATGAAAAATCATGCAAAGAAATTATTCCAGCTTTTATCCATTTCGTAAAAAACGGAACTCTACCATTATTATTATCATTGCTCTATAAAATAGAATGATTAGCAGTATTATTATACACTTGTTTTGTAGATAATACCATGATTTCAACAGGTCGTGATAATGGTATTTTGCAATTGATGTCTTTACATCTTCCCATTTACAATTTAGATCAAGTAAGAAAGGCAAGCCTCCCAATGGATCAAACCAGTGCTTAGCGATCTGGATATCTATTTTATATTAACACTTGCCTAAGGTGTTTTCACTCACGTTGGTGCATAAGAGGGGGGGTCCATGGATCCCCCTAAGGAAACCACTTTCCCGATGGAATTTTCAAATGAAACTCATACCACCTTTGAGGGGGCACAAGACAAGGCCAAAGGTGCAATACAAATGAGTTCCGGTTTATCGTCTGGAAATTAGGGGTCATCATTCATCAACTTTATTAACATTGTTTTCGAAATGCGTCAAAATCGCTCAAAAAGTAACATGATGTTTCCGCGACCCTGCTTCCACAGCAACGCACACTGCAAATCATTTTGTATCTTATTGGGTCTTTTGTTTTTATCTGCTCTAGAAGGACCAATTTACCCACAAACATTACCATTTGTACATTCTTGTATTTTTTGGGGGGGCAGTCGTATTGCCATAAGGTTGTATAGCAATGGCGCGCCCAGGTCGCTCTGATGATGGAATCGCTTCATTTCAGCACATGAAGGTTCATTATTTTTCTTCTGATTATGTGTAATTAATTTTGTTTTCACATGCATATGAACATACACATAAGCAGAAAAATATTTCTGGCAACAAGGTTTGCTAATTTATATTTTTAAAAGCAACACTCCCGTTGGTGTCTCAGGGGGGGGGGGGAGTCTAGGAACCCAAGCTAATTACCGCATTAACGGCTAGAAATTTTTTAAGTATTTTTTAATGGAACATATTGTTTCAATTTCAGCGAGTTTAAAAATGCGAAAAACAAATCTTGGTAGTAATGGAAACCACCTCCCCCCCCTTAGGAGGCACGTCAGTCTTAAGAGCACAAATTTGATATTTCCAGATTAGGCATATTCAAACCATACCCCGTAATGGTTTCTCTTAACTTTCTCTCTCGCAATTTGAACCCCAAAGAAACCTAAATAGCGTGGCATTGCCTCTTTAATGCCATAGTTTGGAACATCCCCTCAATATAAAATATGAGATATTCCCAAAGTTTTGATGATAGTTATTTTACCAAAATCCGGAAGATTTCTTGCTTTCCAACTATTTAAACGTTTCCAATACTGATTATTTTTGTTTCCAATTGAAATCCTCTGCTACTTTTTTATCCTTAAAGCAATATTAGCACATTTTTTTGAGAGCGCCCCAATTTTTCAAAAATGGGGAGATTTTTTACAGATTGCATTGGTAAATGGCTAGTAACAAACTATACCGGTGAATGTTTTTAGCTCGAAAATGTTATGTGTCACAAACGAAGGAATTTTGTACTAGATAATTATATCGGGGGATCCAGATAATACATAAACGGCTGCTGGAAACGCTTTCCAATGTAAAGAGCTGGGAGGGGGAAATTAGCGCCATGTACGTGTTACGCTCATCCATAGTGTTTTATAGTTCAGGCAAGCAAGTGCGGTTTATTTCTCGAGGTTAGCGATATGTCATCATGGACGGACCTAAATGTAGATTTCCAGCTCTGCCGTTAAGTTCAGTCTGGGATCCCAATTTAATGACAAAATCGCTTATTTTGTGATAAATACGCATTTTTTAGCATTCTCGTTCGCAGGTATAGACTTACCAACGTAACTATGCAAAAATATCAATTTTGAAAATTGAGGGCGCTCTTCAAAAAATGTGCTAATATTGCTTTAATGAAATAAAATCGTAAACATTTAACATCGTTTTCTGTCCATTTTATTTCTGTTTAAATTTGAAGGTGTTCTTCTACCAAACCACATACCCTCAGTTTTAGTCAAACTCATCACCACACCCGGGGGGAGGGGCGGCCAAGATAGCGTCGTTTTGCCGTTGCATAGGTTTAACACGTAATCACTAAAACTTGACCCATATTCTAAAGTCGAAAATAGGTTGTATCAGTATTTTCCACTCAAAATCCGTTGGCGTTGAAGAAATCAACTACAGTAAAGTAATTTTTTGGTATGAAGAACGATACAAACGGGATCCATTTTGAATGAGGGTCGCTTGACCTCATGTTCATTCGCAGGGTCACCTGTTATTTATAGCTGCGGAACATGTACCAGGCCTCGGTACCAGGTAGCCCCAGGGTAGCCCATTGCACCACCGTGGAATGATTCAATCGTTGACCTGCATGTAGCAATCTTCTCATGTACGGTCTTAAAAACGATTTTTTTGATGAGAGTTTTACAGCACAATTATGCACCACGGACTAAAGCAAGGCAATTTTAAACGGTCGCGGCTCCGTACGGAAATTCCCACTCGCCACTCACTGATTTATAAACGCGCACAGTGACTTCAAATTCAGGTCACTGTTTGGCTCGTCCAAATGACTCGTTCGGCAGTTTTGCGCTATGAATGACGCTTGGCCGCCACCACCTGACACACACCGAGGCATCGCCGAAGAAATTGTTAAAACTATAATCGTAAAGAAGGTACATCACGTGACAAATATTGTAGGATCATCTGTAACTGCGAGGATCTTTATTACATGTTTTATCAGAAAATGTTACCATTGATGTTATCATCATCTTATATTTGTGACATATATTCTGCATCAATAATTAAAAAGTGCCGAAAGGACAAACCTGACGATTCCTCTACCGATACCAAATGATTTGGATAACCAGCCCTTAACGAAATACAGCAATTTATATTCTTATACAGACCCTTACCCATGATATAAATTGTTCACCGAAACCAAATCTTTTTAAGCGTGATATTAAGAGGTTTATTTCAAGCGAATCAAATGCTTTTTGAAAGTCTATGAAAAGAATAGCACCATCATTGTCAATGGTTTTATAATACTCTATAACATCTTCAATTAATCTTATATTTTGATCAATAAATCTACCCTTAATATATCCTGATTGATCTTCACAAAGATTTTCCCGAAGACATTTTACAGTCGTGTAGCTAGAACCGTATTTTGTAATCGTAGCGGAGTAAAGATTTTGGACGATAATTATATGTTATTTTTCTCTCCTTTTTGTACAATAAATTAATAACCTCTTCTTTATGAGAAAAGCTGAGAAAGATAGCTCACCTTTCTCAAAATCTTCTTGCGTATGAGGCAGCAGCTAAATGTATAGAAGTCGGTGGATCGAGCCAACTCACTGTTGACTTGTTGGGGTTTGAGAAGTCTATATCCACCGAAGCACTGCAGGTGCAATGCCTGAAAGCACTGGTAGAAACTCAGACGGAGTGGGACGTAGGCAGCCAGTAATGGTTCTCATGATCTCGTTAAGTACTGTGTTCAGCTTCTTTGTGTGAGAGCTATTGCACCATGCTGGGACGGCATACACAGCAGCGCTGTAGACCAGAGCCAGAGCGGCAGTGCAGTGCGTAGGTTGAAAGTGGTAGCACCCCAGGAAGATCCAGCAAGACGGCACAGGAGGTTATTCTTCGAGGACACTTTTGCACGTACTGACTCGAGATGCTGCCGATAAGTAAGCTACCGGTCAAGCTTCACTCCCAGGTAGGTTGGTATAGTATTATATGGCAGAGGCGCTCCCAGGGCCGTAGCCAGGGGGGTGCGGGGGCTGCGATGTACCCACCCAAACCTCAAAAATTCCAAAAAGGTCCACAAAAAAATGTGTGCGAGCGAAGCGAGCTAGGAAAAAATAGGGATTTTAGGCTTTTTTTGGCCAAAAAAGGGCAATATTTGGGCAAAAAGGTCCACTTTTGCCAAATTTGCACCCCCTCTATTGTGAAAAGGTCCACATTTTGGGATAAAGGTCCACTTTTGGAAAAATCCGCACCCCCCCCCAGAAAAAATCCTGGCTACGGGCCTGGGCGCTCCATTGAGATTTATTTGAAGCTGGCGATGAGCCTCTTTGGTGTTAAGATGGAAGGCAGTAGCGGTGGTCTTGGCTTCACTCAGCTTGAGTCTCCAGGTCTTGAGATATGCTGCAAGTTGGGCCTTGTCTGAAGTAAGTGTACTTTCTACTTCAGTCCAGCTTCTGTCCGAGTGAAGAAGAGCACAAGATCATCGGCGTAACCATATTGTCTGATTTTGTTTAAGGTAAGTCACTGATATACATGTTAAAGAGCATGGGAGCCAACACTGATCCTTGTGGGACTCCGTTCCTAAGACGACGCAGTCGACTGCTCTGCCCATCGCTGGTCTTGAGGACAAAGCTGCGGTTTGCAAGCATGTTACATATGAAATGTACAAAGTCATGATCTGAGATGGTCCTGAGAAGCTCGAGTGACAGACCCTGATGTCACACGGTGGCGTATGCTGCAGTAAGGGCCACCTGCCTTACGACGCTTTTCAGAGCTCTACTCAATATAATTTTTTAAGTTTTACGATCTGATGGACAGTGCGTCGGCCACGTCGAAATCCTGCTTGTTCATCAGGCAGATGGGATTCGACGACTGGCTGCAGCCGGGCCAGGATCAGCCTCTCAAGGAGGGCGGTAGTTCTTGGGGTTGGATTGGCATCAGGCTTGTTTGGTTTGGGAAGTGCGATGATGGTAGCTCTCCTCCAGATCTTGGGTAAGGATAGTTGGTGAGGCAACATGTGTAGAGCCCCTGGGGCCATTCAAGACATTGTGGGCCACACTGCATACGGTGGGCCACACTGCATACGGTACTCCGCTGGTATGTTATCAAGCGCCTGGGCCTTTCCACTCTTTAGTTGACTCTTGACTGAAAGCAGAGGTGAGCTCATCTAGTAAGAATGGTGTTGAAAGTAACCCGTCCATGCCGGGGACTCGACGAAGTTAGGTGATCCCTATTTTTAACACAGCGAGTGTGATCCTTATCAATATCCTTAAAACGACAATTTTTGAGGAGTTGTTCAGCAATTGAGTTGGCAGACACAGGACATTACGATGGTTTGGGAACTCTGCCGGTGAGGCGGTTTATAGTCTTCCAGACCTTCCTACTAGATTGAGTGAAATCAATTCCCTGGACCGTCTCCTCCCAGCGTTCGCGACCTGTCCGAGCAGTTTGTCAGATCTGAAGCCTTGGATGTCGCTTCTTCATCGGGTTCAGAGTTCAGGAATTCATTGTAAAGAACATCACATTCCTCCCAGGATGGCATGTAACGACATCCACGTGATGGGACGGTCTTCTTTGCTATCTTAATGAAGAGTTTGCATAGTGCTGTGTAAGAATTGTCCAGGTTGGAGGTTTGTGTCGGGAGGTTATAAGCACTTCTGATGGTTGAATTGCTTTGGATGTTATGGGCAAATGCTCATATCACGGTGCCCATAGGCCACTGTGTTATGGACAGAAAATATAAAATTACGATTTTCTTCCAGAGTTAATAGGATAACGAATATATACTTTACCTATTGCTCAAGGTTGAGATTATAAAGAAAATCTCAATATTTTCACGAAATGTCCCTTTAAAGCCAAAATAGAGTTGGTCTCAAAGGTCATCTGGAGAGGTTGAAATCAAATGCTGTGTGAGATTTTTTTTTAAAGATGCCATTTTGGATGTTTTGATCACAAATGTCTGTCTATCATGACAAATTGATTGAATGCCGATGTGCAATTTATTTCCTAATCTACAGTGAGTAATATGCCCAGGTCAAGCAATCCATTTCTTGTCCAATTTCCCAATTGGAATTGAATTATATATCATGACAAATTCATCAATCATTCGATTGTATCCAGAACATTCTTCATCTTTCCTTCGCAGGCATGTTGTTTCTCGCTAGTAATTGACAGCCCTGATTATGCTGTTACTGGTAATTTCTGAAATTTAAAAAAATATTGCAAAACTTTAATCAAAGAATAACCTATTTTTGACCAATTTGGTCATTGGCCATTTGGATTGAGGACACAACAGGGAAAAATAATCTAAAATAATTGTCAAAACCGTGTCGCCGTTGCCGTTAATAAATTATATTTTGTTTTATTCTGATTTTGACATAATAATAAATGATACTTTCAAACAACTGTGAGGAATATATGACATTAAAGAATATGTGTACAAGATGCTCTGAGCAGACTGTGTCATAGAAAAACATTCAAATTCTGTTAAATTCCTCTAAGTAGTTTATGAGTATTTGAATGGGGTAAGGATGATATTAAACCTCTTATCTCCAAACAACCCATATGACCCAAGAACAATCTAAGCAACTTTAAGATACCCATTCATTATACACACACACAGCAGCAATCTCAAAAATAACCTCTTATAACCTATAGATGACCTTAGACCGCTTATTGCTCATATAAGACCGACTCTATAAAGACAATTCTGGGCAACATTGGTGATCGACAGACCATCTATTGCTTTTTTTCCAAGATCTCTAATTACCCCTAGATGACCTTTGACATCAATTACTTAGAGATTTACAGAGGAGAGCACCCTCCCTTTAGGTGATAATTATGTAGAAAATCAGAACTTTGTAATAAAAGTCTGGCTCCAGAATTATATTACAACTATAAGTATCCTATTGGGGAATCCTATATATATGGTTATAATGCCAAAACAATTCCAAATCATCTGAAACTTTGGAATTAAGCAACTTGAGGTGATCGTCCTTTTCAAAAATACACAAAATAAATTTTTAAATCTCTGAGCCTGCCTTTAACATCCCTGATGTTTCCCAACCTAGCCCATGGTGTGCAACAAGAGACATATTAGACATCAATCTCCTGGCATATAACATACAAATATGTAGATTACATTTGCTTAGCTACGACATGTTAAATTGAATTCAAATTAAATCCGTTGGGAGAGATTAACAATGAAAACGAATATGGACGTACTACAATTATGCAATACACATTTCATAAACAGGATTTTATTTCAATTAAATAGGCATTTCACCATCTACGACCTTGACTACAAACCTGACCGCAGAAGAGCTCAGAAGATGGTAATACCACCTCCAATATTGGGTAAATGATGTATGCATGACTAACTGTTATCTGTGGATTTCATCTTTTGTGCAAGAAAATCATAATATTTTTCCTTTTTTGTAATATGTCTCTAAACTGACGTACACAATGCCCATGGGACACTTTGATACAAACGCCTTCACAACACACCAAAGAAAATCATCAAAATAACTCCTAGTTATTTTTTGTTTGGATAGTTATTCAACACTAAAAGGTTTTAAAATTACATTTGACTTTGCATTTTCAATTGGTGTATTTAAGTAATGCATCATGTGGAAATCCCAGGGGTTCTGAAGTATGATGTGGGTAGGTCAATTTTTAACCTGCTAGGTAGCTGCACTGGATATTTGAACTGTAAATAAAATTGTACTCCAGCAAAAAGGCGACTTTAAAAAGGGCTGTCACATTCAATATATAAAATACACTAATTTCTGCTGAAAGGACTTACAGCTATACCTATAGATTTCTTCAAAATCTTCTAACATTTTAGAACATTTTGTTACTAGTAGTTTGGGTTGCAAAGTTTAGAAATTGGCCAAACTGATCTGCTATTGTTAGGAAATTTTGGGAAAATGACTAATCTCTATATCAAAAATAGATATGAAAAAAATTGACTGGAACATAGATGAAAACGAGGAATCTTGTACTCATAATTGGAATCATTTTGTCACAAAATTTACATCTGTTTGCGATAAACATGCTCCAGTTAAACAGATTAGGTTTAAAGATAAAATATGTCCATGGTTACAAAATCGATATGATGTTTTTGAAACAATGCATGAAAGAGATCACCAACATAAAAAGGCAATTAAGTATAATGATGAAGAAAGCTGGAAGTTGTATAAATCACTTAGAAACAAGGTCAATATAATGATAAAAGAAGCAAAAAAGGATTATTTTACTAATGAAATTAATGATTCTGCAGGTGACTCGAACAAAATGTGGAAAACACTAAAGAAATTATTACCAAACAAAAAAAGTAAAGGTTTAATTCTTCCTAAGAATGCACCCAATGAGCAAGTCTTAGCAGACAGGTTAAATAACCACTTCATCAGTATAGGCATTATCTCAAATACAAATTCAAATAACGTTATGAAGGATTGTACAGCGGACAATAATTTGTCAAGAAGTACACAATTCTCCTTTTATAATATTTCAGTAGATCAAGTCCTGGATGAGATTAATGCAATACCAAACCACAAGGCACCTGGCCTTGATGGTCTAAGTGTGAAATTACTTAAGTATGCTAAAAATGTAGTTGCTCCGGTCATATGTAATATTTTCAACTTATCTTTAAAACATAGTCTCTTTCCTGACGAGTTAAAAGTTGCAAGGGTGGTACCCATATACAAAAGTGGAAATAAGGATGACTTTAAAAATTACAGACCTATATCTATTTTGCCAGTTTGTTCCAAGATAATCGAGAAACTCGTTCATAAACAACTCTATGAGTATGTTATTCAAAATGATATCTTATATGAAGGGCAGTCTGGCTTTAGGTCAAATCACTCAACGACTACGGCCCTATTGAAAACTATTAATTCCTGGAACATTGCCATTGATAATGGGAACTATATTGGAGCCGTCTTCGTTGATTTGAGTAAGGCCTTATATGGTTAATCAGAAGTATTGTCAAAAGTTAGTCTCCATGGGAGTAGACGGAAACCCAAATAAGAAAATGGTTTCATTAGTACTTAAACCAATCAAATAAAATGTTTATAATAAGACAATATCTTCAAAAAGGTTCAATAATTGGTCCCCTCTTGTTCCTTCTGTTATAAATGATAGGCCAATAATCTAAGTATGTAACTGTGAATGTCTGCTGACCGACACAGTGGTATTAGTGTGATTAAAGACCCTAATAAATCACAAATTGTTGAAACAATGACTTAAAGGTACTTAACATGTGGTTGTTTTAAGACAATTTATGAAAAGTTAATGTGGATAAAAACTTAAAGCTAAAGTAATGCTTCCTTGGCACCCAAATAAGACTAAACAAATTGATAACATGAGTGTTTTTGAATGGTGCTACAGTTGAAAATGTAATCAAATAAACATTGGGAGGTATACATTGTGCCAATTTGAAATGGAAAGATCAAATAGAGTATATATGTAAGAAATTGTCTAAAAGTATCTCGGTAATGAGACGGTTAAACCATTTGTACCTAAACAATCGTTAATTACCCCAATTTATAAACGACGGTTGTGCCTTCATTCGATTATGGCAATGTCGTTAGAGGAAACGTGGGAGATGGGAGATAAATTATGTTAAACGTCAAGGAGCTCCAAAATATGGAATGAGAATCATCTTGGATGCTCCTTTAGGACACATATAAAGGAAATGCTCCATACCCTTAATTTCATGGATATTTGTGATCGTATAACGTATGCAACTGGGGTGCCATGATGTAAAGATGTAACAAAATGACCCCAAATTATATCACTGATCAATTTAAATAATTTAAAGTAAACGTTAATGAAATAAGCATTAGAAGCAGCTGATTTTGGCAATCTTTATTCCTCAATGTACCACCAATTAGGAAAAGGTGAATTCAAATAAAAGGGAAGTGTCACAAGGAATTATTAATTCACCCCCCCCACCCCCCCATCAGGATAAGAAATTAGATTCCCTTGGGCGTTTCAAAATGAAACTAAAAAAGGATTTTAAAATGATGATGGGCTACCCTTTTCAAAATATTAATTGTATTTCTCAATATACATATAGTGTATTGGTTTTATATCAGTTTTTAATCTTGTATATGTAGTTGTTGTTATGCAGGGCCCTGCTGTAAATCAACTTGTTGTGTAGGCTTACATGTTTGAAAGATGGTTAATTAAATTAAATAAATAAATTTCCTCCCTTGGCTAATACTCATTATGAAACCAGTATAAGTTCCATCACAACTAAAACCCAAACGTCCTCATCTGTTCTAAACATACTGGGAGAACCAATCCCGAAACCTCTTGTGGGTCATAGAAGGAAATCAAGTGTGTGATTGTCAATTGGGTGTGGGACCTGCCTGGCAATAAACTTGGATTAGGATAACTTGTCATCCTGTTATGGGGAGGAAGAAAATCCGGGACTTATTATAATGTGACAACAAATAAATTATCCAAATGTTTTGTAAATGGATATCTGGTATGTACACCTCTCTTGTACATACCATCTGGAAAGCTGGTCTATCATTAAATGATTAAGAAAGCTGTATCGTCAATACACAGAGTAACTATTCCCATTCTTAATTGGTTAGGAAGTTTTTCGTGCTAGACTTAAGCCTCACTAAAATCATTTTGTGTTATTTTAAAAAAATAAACTCATCTTTTACAGGCGGGCTATCATCTGTCCAAAACTCATTAATATGTGGTAATGCTGTTCGCACATTCTTCACATTCCATTAAACATTACTATTAAAAGAACTTGTGCTGAATGTTAGTGTCATAACAAAAGTATTGTGTAATATAAAAACCCTTGCTTTCCAATAATTTGCCTTACGTGAAATTAAAGATAAACTCGAATAGGTTAGTGCTCCTTTTGTCTGAGCGTCTTCTTGTTCTTTTTTCAATAGGTAATATTTGTAGTCTACAAAATAAGGTTGACCATTTTCGTGTTTTTTCTAAACCAAAATGAATTACGAAGAATTCTTAAACTTCTATCACACCACAACATAAATTGAAGAATTAAAGAATTTTAGTGATAAAAAATTTGAGGATTCCATGAATGATGTTGAATGCAGTGGCGTAACAGGCAGGGGGCAGGGGGGAGAGGTTGCCCCCCTGACGACTTTGGCCAGGAAAAAAATTGCAAAAATCATGCTAAATCAGCCGTTTTTTATCCCTCTGACCAGGAAAAATTGGCCTTTTGACCCCCCTGAGGGAAAATTTCCCAAGACTGGGAAATTTGCACCCTCAGAGCGGGCAGGCCCGTTACGCCACTGGTTGAATGGAATGATATAACCGTATTATGACATTGATAGTGTGTAGAATGCCTGGAAAAATATTTGAATGTGGTTTGTAACAAACATGCACCTATTAGAGAAAAGAGAATCGAGGGTTCACTTACTGATTGGATCAATTATAGTGACTACATAAAGACTGCGATTATTATTTGTGTAAAGCTCATAGAACTGATGATTTGTATAATAACATGTTTTGTAAATATTTGTGCAGGACCTTCTTGGAGATCAGTACTAGATACTGAAGAAATTATCTTGGATAAAGAAAGATTAGATATATAAATAAACAAATAAAAAATGATGCATTTCAAATATCATAAGGTGGAAAACAAAACATATTGGCAGTATGTCTGGTCCCTGAGGTGGCAATATATAAGCATGAAATGGCCTCTAACTCTTTGATCAAAACAAAAATCAGCCAATGGTTTATAAATACATTGCAGAGCAGCACACAAATACAACACAACCTACTATTAAAGAGACACTGGCACATTTGAAAAATAGTGCGCCCTCAAGATTTTTCAAAATCGATATTTTTGCATGGTTGTAAAGCTTTTATAAACAAAAGCCCCCACCCGAAATGATTAAGACCAAATCAGGTTCCTTGTGAGTAAACCGAACGATTTTACAATTTAACGTCGCCGGCGACGCTAAATTCAGCAGACGACGAAAATGGCGTTTAACACAATACACGCACTCCGTATGCATGTTTCTCACGCTATGCACACTGTTTGACCGGTCTATAACCTTTGTGGTTTTAATATCAGTGAGTACGAGTCAAAAATATTCATGTAATATACACATTTGTTGATTAAAGTTATGGAAAACTAAGTTGGCCTACGAATTACCTGGATGTCTTTATCCTCATATCAATGTCCCTATCTGTTTTGGGATATATTATTTTTATGTGTAAAATATATCTCTGTTCTTCCAATGGCCTAGACTATCATTTGAGAGCAAATTGAAGAAATTTCATATTTTGTGAAAATGTGCCAGTGCCGCTTTAAGTGACGAAAGCAGTGTGCACAGTAATGGAATACGTATGAATTTAGAATGTTGACTGTAGGTGCAATGGGATTGTGTGAGAAGCAACAATGAAACATTCTAGCTAAGAAATTAATAAATTGAATATTACACATTTATCTATTTGTAAAGTGATGGAGTGGGCAATGAGGAAGAGGGGTATACCAGAAGTGGTGGTTAGAGCGGTGATGAGTCTGTATGAAGGAGCAAAAACAAGAGTTAGAGTAGGGTCTGAGTTGTCTGAGGAGTTTGAG
>JAMKCH010041374.1:0-13637 GCA_023653785.1 Ophioderma brevispina
TGCCTTTGCAAGCACCCGACGAACAAGAATTATTAGAAGTCGATTACTTAAATGGCAACAGAGCGCAGCCTGCATCTGTCTTCATGGTCTTATAGTCCCAAATTGGGGTGGGGGGGGGCAGAGCAGCACAAAAGAAGAAGAAACAGAATCTTGGAATTCACTAATGTAAACTAACCTTTTCATATCAGAACGATCTTTGTGCAAAACAAAGAAACCATACCAAAGAATTGCCTGGAAAGGGTTATTATCTAAGACACTCATACGTAACAACCCATGATAAAGTGAAAAATGGTACCAATTTTCAAATCGTCCATAATCGTCAATATGTAACAACCTGTGGAACAGATTGTCCGCCCACGTCTTGATGCACTGATTCATGCAAAGGGGGCCATACGCCGATATTATGACTGATTGACATTTAAGACATTATTATTGACATTTCGATGCCTGAAATCACCAAAAGATTGTGTTAGTTAACTGACTGATTGAAAAATGTACAATCCTTTAAATCTGCCTGTTCATTCAACGGACACAGTTCGTAGGGTTAATTGTGTACTAGTTCATGGTGATATGTTTGAAGGACTGATCAATCAAGTTGGCAAATCATTTGCTCCGTAATCCGTATTATGACCTCACTCTGTTTATTTTTTGTACAGTGGCACAACGCGCAAATAACAACAAACTGTGACAGCCAATTCAATGCCAGCAGAAGTATTGACTTACATTCACCAATCTGACCCGACTTAAAAACAATAACAATAATATCACTAGAATATTCAGTTCACATATTTTAACCCTACCGTTTAACTAGAATTTTTCGGTTCTCGCTTTCGCACTCGCTCATAATATTCAAAGCATATAATCGTGGGCCGCTCCATGACCTTTGCACCTGGCACCTGAACTTTGACCTCATGCAACATTTGGGATCCCATGGTCCACCTTACCAAGTTTGGTTTCCAATTGAAGTTCCAGTTTTCAATTTTAGTTCAATTTCATTTTTAGCCCATTTTTTCACCTGGACCTCACATGACCTTGGACTCACCATACCGTACCTCATCAACATCTGGGGTCCATTGTGCACCTATGACAGAAGTTTGGTTCCAATTGAAGTTCAACTTTTTCAATTGAGGTCATTTAAAAAAACTTAACAATTTTTTGTGACACACACATACACCCCCACATCCATCCACACATACACACGCACAACGATTGCTAAGTGGTCCTGCCGCTATATGCTGGCGCCCACAAAAATGCGCAAAACAACGATACTTACCATCCACGCATGTATTTTTCATTTTGGGTGATTCGGTTTTTGTTGTTAACGGCCACATCGGCAGAAAGTGATGTACCTCCGAGTTTTCAATACACCTAGATATCCTCTCGCACCCGTAAAATCATTCATGGTAAAAATATTTTATTCCAACTTTTATGACAACGTATATATTTAAAAAAAATGTTTAGTCCTAAATGTTGCCTGGACTGCATCTATTTCTAAATAAATGTACTCTATCCAAGATTTCACATTGAGTTATTATAGTAAACTCTAACTATATAACTCCATGGTTTCTACAATGGATAACATAATGTGATAATAATGAACACCTTTTAATTACATCGTAGATATTACCCTCTTACAAATTTTGTCATGTTTTACGGAAATCAAACCACTCACCAAGAATAAATTTTTTTCATGGCTAGATTGCAGTGCATAGTTGTTTGAATAGTATTATGTTAAGATTTGGACGTTAAAACCACACCAGACGAACTACACAGCAAATTCACACTAACTACCGAACTATTGTCAGAATGACAATAACATGTCTGACTAGTTCAGGTCCTAAGACCATGCAGATTGAAAATGAATGCTCACGTTTGAAGTCCAATCCTTAGCCTGCCTGCACTAGTAGCCAACTGCAGCACAACTGGAGCTAATACTTATGTGTGGTCAACTTACAACTGGATAATTTTTATATGCCTTATAATTCTTATGAGGTTATCTTTTAAAGTATTCATAAATTATGAAATTGGGAATTTTAAGGAATGTCTAAGAAGGAAATAACGAAATCAGAATTCAATCTGAAGACCTGATCAAGTTGTGATCTAGACTGTGAAAGAAGAATTCGTTATGTGCTCTTTTCTTGCTGTGACAAAGAATTGTGAGCTTTTGTAATGTTAGTAATAAAATGTACATTTAGTACCCGGGAGAGGGGGGACCCTCCCATCTTGAAGGGGATTTGTATGTAAGGCTGTTAAGACCCCCATTTTCAGCATCGCTGTCAAAGACCTGACCCCATCCTTTGACAATTTTACCCACTGCAATCAAAGACCCCTAATTTTTTGGGAAATTTTGGAAAAAAAAATCTCACCCAAAGACCACTATTTTGGGTGAAAGTTTTGCAAAATTTTCTAAAAAGGACCTATTTTGTGGGTATAATCCTTCATGGTATTTCTGCACCAAATAATAAATATAGACATGTATAGAGTTGAATGAGTTTATGGGCTTTATTCCATATAGGCTTAATTGATTCTTTCCATCCACATCTTAACAACACCCATTTTGGGGGAAATTTTTTGCATTTGCACCTGAAAAAACCCCTATTTTGGAGCATTTTGGCTGTCCCTCATCCAAAGACCCCTATTTTTAGTCCTCTGTCACCGAAGTGCCCCTGGGTTTGGACGCGCCAGCCTTAATCCAGATCCTATTCATAGTGATTATCCCCCCGCGGTGTGCTGAAACTGTTTCAATTTGGCAGCAAGAAGATGGCAAAGGTTAAAATCTGTATGACACAGAGAGACATGGTCCTTTTGTTTTGAGAGCTTATCAAGAAATTCCTTAGGTTTTCACATATCATTGTTTGATCTTCGACCCCTAAATCACATATTTCAAAATGGGGTCTTTCCAAGTCATTGTGTTCACGAGTTAAGAGTGCATGCATTATTCACTTGTTTCCTCCAATGTGAACAACTCTAGCAATTAATAAGCAAATATATTCGCAAAAGTTAAATAAATGGAAGCATGAACACGACTGAAACATACAATCAGCTTATTAAAGCTGTTCAGTTCTAGAGTGCTTAAAAGAGAAGCCTTGGGCAGATTTGGTCAAAAATTGCTGATTGTGGTCTATTTTTAAGGGGTAGCCGTAGGCCCCCCTTCTGGATCTGCACACTGTTAAAGAGATGTGAGGAAATTTTCCTGATGCATACATGTCTCTCTAAACTTGATTGTAGCACAACCTCTGAGAACATTTTCAAAGTTTTTGGACAAACAAGTAGAAAGAACCCCCTAAGTTTAGAACTTGCGTGCTGTCCTAATCAGCCCTATGGATAAACCTGCTTGCAAATTCTGTCCTCCATGACAGAAAATATGAATCATAATTTTTCAATAAAAGACAGCATTTATACACTATTAAGCATTTTAATATGCCATGCAAAAAAAATGGTTTTCCCTATTAGCCATGTTCACACAGAAGAAATCACACAAATACAAGGTTTGAAACTCCAGAGATGAAAATTATTTCCAATTATTTACTGCACTCTAATTGTGTCCAACACGATGGCCAAACTCTGAAATCTTACCTGACCTTCTCCATCCACTTCTGGTCTACAATCCGATATGAGAAGTCAACATACCGATCACCCCATTTTACTGCAAAGGCTTAGAAAAAGGTCGGATGTGACGGATCAGTGTGTCATGGTTCAAATAGTATTGAAAGTCGTACACCGTAAGGGGGTCGAGAAAGTAAGGTCGTATCCGCTGAACGCTATCCTAATTACTCTCTAAAATTCAAAACGCGGAAATTCACTCTTTTAGGAGTACACAGATCGGGCCCACTCGAAGATTGACATTTCACACACCTTTCAAAAGAACCTTTTTGGTCAAAGATTTTATCTGATAATTGACAAAAATGATAATCATTTTATCATTTGTTTTAAAAAAATTAAAAAAATTAAAAAAATTAAAAAAATTATTCTTTGAAAGTGTGAAATTTCACTCTTTTCAGAGTGGGCCCTGTAGTCACTCTAAAAGAGTGAAATTCACTCTTTGCATTTAGAGAGAAACCTATTCTCTGCCTCAGGGATCGATCATTGGCCCTCAAGGATTTATTATGTACACCTCCCCTGTTGGTGACATCATACGACACCACAACATTAGTTTCCATTGCTATGCGGATGATATTCAGTTATACGTTGCATTTGATCCTAAGATCCCGGGTGGTTGTGAACATGCTTTGAATATATTATGTCTACATGCATTTCTGAGGCTAAATACTTGATGTACATAACAAATTACAGTTAAACCAGGATAAAACAGAATTCCTTGTAATTGCCAGCCCCAGAATTTTAAACACTCTATCAAACATTAATTTGAAAACTAGATGATATTTCTATCAGACCTTCTACATTTGTGAAAAACCTGGGCGTCACATTTGATACTTCTTTAAACATGTCAATCCATATAATTACATTGTGTAAAAAAACGGTTAATTTCCATTTGCGTAAGTTGTGGCGTGTACGGTGATTCATCACCCAAGGACGCTTGTCACCCAATGCTGTCAGAGCACTTGTCCTATCTCGCATTGACTATGCCAATTCCCTCCTGTTTGGTGCGCGCACTGTGGATCTCTGACGGCTGCAACGTCTCCAAAACAAAGAGCCGCCCGGCTAGTACTTTGCATTGGGACAGGACCGTGCTCTGAGGATCTTCTGCATTCTTTACCGTGACATTGGCTTGCATTAAAGATAGATTCCATTTCAAAATCATGTGTGTATGTATTTAAGTGTATTAAGAATGTCGCTCTCCTCCTATTTGAGGAGCAATCCTTCTTACTTTTGGTTAGTGACAACTGTAACGGCTGAAAACATACAGGCACAGACTACGCCCTCGGCTGATACCACGATGCTCATCGTTCCTCGCTCTCGGAAAGCCGATCTGCTGGCGACTATTTTCCTTTTGCTGTTTGCTGGTCCCATGCTCTGGAATGATCTACCTGTTGTAAAAAACTGAGAGAGGCAGTTTCGGTGCCCATTTTCACCGTTGCTGAAGACTTATTTTCTTCCATGTTGATTTTTGTTTTCCTGTTTCTGTATCGCCATTGTCCCTAAATGTCGCAATATTTTTGCCATTCTCTGTTAGGCGCGGGCTGGTGATCCTTTTGTAGAGCGCATATAAATGCCAGTTTTATTATTATAGTATTATTATTAAGCCATGAACGTCGCACGTGATATTCAAATACAGGAGTTTGTCAGCATGACCTTGCGAGATCACTCCGCTCACATTACCCCCCAAGCGTCCCCACACGGCACGACACTCTGTATTAACAGAGTTTGAGCTTCACCCCAAGTTTTTTTTAGGGGGAGTAAAACCCCCCGCTAGAACCCGATTTTAAACTCCGAGTTTCTAACTCTCACATGCATCCACATTGGACAAAAGACCCCGTTGACACTCCAGAGTTTTTTGAAACCCCAATTTTTCAGCCTCTGTGCGGACATGACTATTGACCTTTAAACACCAAGTGCACAAATGGTTAATTTGATTGGTTATCCATAAGGTTATATAATTTAATTACTAATCAGAGACATGATTAGAAAAGCTTAAAGGTGCATTCAAGATCCTAGCACCTCAGTTTTTGTTCATAGGTTCACTAGATATCTAAGAGAAAATGTTATTTTCCAAAATTTTTGGTTGATTCTGAGAGTGTGTTTTGATGATATGAGCAAATGTATGTTCACACAGTGCTCCATAGGCTACTGTATAGCCTAAAGGCTATGGACAGAAAATACAAAATGACAAATTCCTTCCAGAGTAATCAAATTTTGAGGGTCACAATTATTTATGCCGGAGGTGGGGAATGGAGGATTTGAGGGAGGCCTCCACGCACAAACATCGAGAGGGGACCATGAACATTTCATCGGGGGGGCATGAACTTTAAAATGAACTTTCATAAGGGAATGAGAAATTTTTTAAATATAAAAAAAGAAAAATTAAAAAAAAAAAAAACACCACTGAATTCTTCCATCCCCCTGGCACAAATATGGACTCTCCCTAAGAGAATGGCACCTGGGCCGGACTTGCATTTCAACTTGCATATCATCTGGCATAAATGACCATCAGGAAGCACTAAGCAGTATTTTCTTTTGTGTTTGAATCCAACCTAAACATTCATTGAGGTTTTTGTTTTTCTTACCCTAAACACACTTAAAATGGCTAGGAATAAACCTAAACATTCAAGTGAGGTTTTGTTTTTCTTACCCTAAACACACTTAAAATGGCTATGAAGAAACAGGGAAAAGTCAACAAACTTAAGGAAAAAAAATGCATTCTTCTTTTACTGGATTTTCATACTAATCTAAATGTACCATTTAGCAGATTATCTTGTGTGTGTGATCAGCAACTGTAACCATGTATTTTTTAATATTTTCCTTTTCATTAATTTTGCATATTGTAAAAATACAAATACACCCGGGGGGGGGGGCACTTCTCATGACAGGTGGTATAATAATCCGCTGAGCTGCTGAGCAGCCATTGCGCTTCATGCAGCCGTGGGGGAGGGGGGGCTTGCAATCTCTTTCCAAACGCACATTTTCATGCAAATTTGGATAGAAAATACTTTGAAATTTGTAAGTGATTCACCTATAGCAAAATATAGTATGATAAATGGGCTTTCATACAAAGTAAAACAGACTTGATGGGTTAAAGTGTCCAGAGAATTCATCCAGTAGTAGCAACCGGAGGGGGTTGCCGCTCATCTCTCTCTTGCTTTCCCAACCCCTTTCTCATGCAAATGTGATTTTAAAATAATTGATATTTGTAAGTAGTTTAACTTTACCATGCATAATAGGCCAATGATCGACGGTTTATAGTTTCTGCATGTAAATAAGGTGGTTTCGTGGGGAGTTTGTAAGCGGCATGGGGTGGGTCGCGAAAACCTTGGGGTCTTTAGTTTTCGACATTTCCTATGGGTCTATTATAGAATCCGGGAGAATTCGCATTTAAGGTCCCAGGAAATGCAGAATGTAATTGATGTGGTTTGTGTCAATCTACAAGGAGGGGCGAGAAAGCATTCAATATGTGGGTTGGTGATGACATCCATTAGTGACTATTGATTTTCAAGAGTAATAGAAAATTCCCAGGTGGACTGGTGTGGAATCTATTCCAATGGCACTGACTGAAAATCATAGTTTCACTAATAATGTCACTGGTAGTGTATTCCCGGGGGGCCACTCTACCTAAACCTGTTGTCATCCGCGGAGCAGAAAAACGCGAGAAAGGTAAAAAGGTTTTTCACACACCGCGGCGCGGACTGCACAGACCGCGAAAAGGGCACAAAACCCGCAAAATTGACCAAAAAGGGTATCATTTTCGCACTCCGCAAGTCAGCGTTTAGGGTAGCCAATGGCGGATCCTGCCTCCCTCCTTGCCGAAACAAATATAATGCGACAAGAAACTAGTTTACATTGAAAAAATCATATTACCTCATGATATTTAAAAATTTTTTCCGCTTCTAACGTGTGTTTAAAGGAATCAGAGAGAACCTGATTTCAGTTGCAGGGGGCTGGCGGGCACTATCTTTGATGACTGAACGCCTCCTTGTAATTACCTGAACTGCGCTATTTTTCTACTTTATAACGCATGAATCGGACTGCACGTGCGCCCACTTCAATGAATTACAAACGGGGTCATTATTAATAAGGACAATGGTACTCAAAACAAACAACAGATACACCAAGAGACACCAACATTTCACTATGGTCTTTTCCGTCTATTCCCGGGGGGGGGGAGGGGGGTACTCATGGAAAAGGGTAGGTACATATGTGCCGCCGGAATGGGTCCACATTTCATCACGCCTTAACTATAACAAGGCGTTTTCCCACCGGCGCTATAAAGATGGGTCACTTTTTGATGTCAATGCTAACTATATAAAATGGGATCCATTTTTCAATTTTTTGGGGCGCATTTTATAGTAATGGGTTGATTTTTTCTGATTTCGCAAAAATCACAATGAAAATGGTTTGATTTCCTCTTTTTTGTCAAAACTTACTAAAAATGGACCGATTTTGCTAAAATTACTATGAAAATGTGCGAAATTTTCATCAAAGCCAACTATATAAATGGGTCGAAATTTCGGAACCAATTGGTCAATTGTACAAATTGGTCACTATTAACATTGGTCGATTTTTTACCCGGTAGACGCACACCCGTATACCCAATTTTGGGTCAAGTACCCCCCCCCCGGTACTATCAAAACTTCATCACACCGCGAAAGAGCCCGCTTGTATCTGACTGGCCGCCATGTTTCTCTTTTCATTCTATAACCGAGAATAAACATGAAAATTTGATCATTCTACACTGTTTAAAATGAATCTTAAAATAACGGCATTTTGACTGTTAGCCGGACTCAAACGTGCAAATAACTGTAAAAGGGACTCTGAACGTGCAAATGACTGTAAAAAACGTGATTTTAACTGTTGTGAGCCCAGCTGCCAGTCAAAACGCTGTTATTTTAATGAACATTTTTAACATTGGGAGTTTATATTTTTTTTAAATAATTTTTTGACAATACTCTACTCCAATACTTATTTTGGGTGCGTAATTAAACAGAAACATCTCTTCTATTCTTCCAATGGCCTAGCGTATCATTTGTGAGCAAATGGAAAGAAAGTGTTCATTGAAAATAGTGCCAGTGCCACGTTTGCCAGTGGCCAAACCACCAGTCCCGCCTCTTTAAATTAAAAAAAGGGATTATGGCTTTTTGGTTTATATAATAATATCCGGTGATAAGTGTTAGTCCGATTGAATAGAAGGAATAGCCCGCGAGTTTGAAGGTCAGATGCGGTGAAAAGGTCCCTTGCAATTCTATAGGATGAAACATATGGAAATGAAATATGCTAAGAATGGGTGGCCAAGACAGTGGCCCCCGGTAGTGTCTTCTTTTTTGTGGCCTGTTTATTAATTGGAATGGAATGCCCCGTAAAGATTTGGACTAACATGTATTATCATCCATTTCCTGGAACCGTTTAAAGAACGTTCTTTTCGGCACTTATTTCCCCATTTGCAGCGCAGCGAAAAATCGTCATTTTCCCTGAAAATTGCCGCATCCACACATTAGCACCCATTTTGGTCCAAGTTATTTTAAGAATTATAACCTATAATTGACTGACATTTAATTTAATTATGAGTTTTTAAAAAAAATTGCTAAAACGTTTTCCTTTCATGGGTAAGTGATAATTATTGAACAATTTTGGTAATAGCGACATAATCAGGCAATAACAAAAGGAGTCGTATTTCTCAATCTTAAACCAATAAGGCCTGTACTAAAAAAAATCATGTGTATGGTTTCTTTTCTCACCACCCGCGCGTAGCGCGGAAAAAATTGGAAATTAGGGATTTGAAATCACAGGTTTGAAGGCCAAGTACAGACTTCCGACACTTTTGTTTTTTATTTTTATTTGCTGAAATGAATATGGACCCTACATGCGTAAGTGCCTCATTTGGAAAATATAACCCTTTTCTTGATTTTTGGTGATTTTTAGACCCTTTTCACGTTACGTACGTACGTGACCTGATCTTGAACAAAATACCCTTTTTTTACGTGAATTCTTGGACACGGATTATACCCCTTGTCTATGAAGACTGACCCACCTGGAAAATACATGCCATCGTTACAATCAACCTTTTATTGGCAGGGGGTAAGGGGATGATAATATAAGTGTATTGGGCAAGTGACCCATAGTCTTATTATCCAGTGTTACATATGTGAGGCGATCTGGAAAACCCGCCACATGGTGCAAATTTATATTTGAGTTTTGAACTATCATTGCGCACTGCACAGTTTGAAATATAAAGTTTTCCATAACTTTTTCTTCTTTCCTTCTCTAATACACATATCAAAATTTAATCCTTATACAATTTGACAAAAACACAGAACACATAACAGATTTTTAAGGTATGTTCCTTATTTTTTCAAAACTGTCCCTGTGGGACATGTGGCTGTTTTCCCAATCCCATCACAATTTAAAAAAACATTAAAACGGCATTTCTTTAAGATTCATCAGTATGACGTGTTGCTGTGTACGATTGTAATTTAATAGATTAGGAATGTCATGTGACGAAAAGTTTATAGTGACATTTTGGCATGTCCTATTATTTGAGGTGTTGGTGGTCTTGTGGTATCCCCCTTCCGACCCTAGTGCTTTTGTTTTTACACAAATTCTGATTTTGCCTACACATTTTAAACATCACATGTGTTCCATCATTACCAACAAAGGTTATCCACTTCAGACAATCCTGAGTTGTTTTTTTTTTGTCGATTTAAAATAGCTATTGGACCATTTAACGTACAAAACCCCATGGTCTTACGGCGGGCATTTACACATTTCACCGCAGCACAAGGCGCATCATCACGTCGCGTGGTGAATTTTTTTGCTGCGTAATGAGCGTGTGCGTGTTATATGTATTTTGCATGAACGCTCTTGGAAAACCAAAATATGTTTTAAAATGTCAAACAAAGCGCTAATTTAGACCATTTCTTCTGATTTCTGGAGTTAGAGACAAAGATGTTGATTCAATAAGTGCATAAAGAATTATTTTCACACTTGTACAACATACTCAATTTTGTGAATTTCAAAAGATAAGTATTTGAGAAAGAGACAACTTTAAATGGCGTGAGAGCACTTTTTGTAATACAACACAGTTTTCTCCATATTCAATTTTCGCAAATTTGGCAATTTTCAGACAAGATAACTCCAAAATACCAAAGTAAAAGGTAAGGTTTAACTTTTCTATGATAGCAATCGGTCTTCTCTAGGAACGTTTTCCTCAATTTTTCATTTTTTGATTTCTAACTAGAGATATTATCCAATATCTACTCAGTTTTGAAAAGAAAAGTTAAACATCACACTTTTGAAATTTTCATTATATTTCGAAATGTGCTCTATGTTAAAAAATGAAAAACTGCCCTAGACAAATTGTCTAAATTGTTTAAAATATAACCTAGAAATCATGAAAATTCAATTGTTTTTGTTAGTCTGTCTGAAAATTTTGGTCAAAATCCTTGTTTTTTTTAGTAACATGATTGATCTTGAAACGTCCCCCACATGAGCATAAGAAGAGAACGGTTTAGAAGTTAAGCCCCTGTTTTGGCATTTATAGTATTCTTTTTTCCGCTTTTTTCTTTGACCCCACCGCCGGGGTCACAAAATTTTCATTGTGAAGATACTAATCATGAAATGTCCCAACTGAGCAAAACTAGAGACATTTAGGATACCCCCACCCCGTTTTTGCATTTAGTCTTCTGAGTTCCCCTCTTTCATTTAACACCACCCGGGGGCGCAAATTTTCCTTTGTGGGTATATTAATCTTGAAAAGTCCCCCACATGAGCACAAGAGACATTTAGGAGTAGCACCCCCGGTTTTACATTTTATAGTATTCTTTATTTCTCCTCTTCATTTGACATCACCCGGGGTCTCAACATTTTCCGTTGAGAGATATTAATCTTGAAAACAATCACATGGAGCATAAGAGATTTTATAAGTAAGCACCCCAGTTTGGGCATTGTAGTATCCAAATATAGACTGCGCTGAGGATATGGTGAGAAATTTGCCCGAGATGATCTTGCACCAAGGGCCTACTAAAATAGTAGGCTGCGGTCCTCAAGATCATCAATGCATGCCCTTACTTGGCCCACATCCTTTGCCCAAATCTGTGAACAACCCCATATGGGGCCAGTGGTTCTTCTTAGCACATTTGGTGATATAGAATGATTTTGTGGCGCTACAAGGAATTGATAGATTTTCAAAGAATGCACCTGATTGGCCCACATGGCCTTTGACCCCAAATCTGTGAAATCCCTGTATGGCCTTGGGTTCGCGGTTGGGCAGTGTTTTCTGAGAACATTTGGTGATTATAGTGATTTGTGGCATACAAGGACTTGAAGAGATTTTCCAAGAATGACCTTTAGGCCCACAGGACCTTTGACCCAATCTTTGAACACCCCATATGGCCTTGGAGTCATCGTTCTTCTGAAAAAGTCTAGTGATTATAGCAGTTGATTTGTGGCACAAGAAGGAATTTATAGAATTTAATGAATGCCCCTTTAATCTGCCCATGTGACCTTTGACCCAAATCTGTGAACACCCCATATGGGTCTTGGTTCAGTGGTTCTTCTGACAAAGTCTAGTGATTATAGCAGTTGATTTGTGGCACAAGAAGGAATTTATAGATTTTCAAAGAATGCCCCTTTAATCAACCCAAGTGATCTTTGACCCAAATCTGTGAACACCCCACATGGGCCTTGGGTCAGTGATGACTCTGACCGATTTTCGCTGCAATTGGTCCAAGCGTTTGGCAACAAGATGCATTTTTGCAAGTGTTAACAGATAGATAGAGTCAACACATTGCCATAACAATAGCTCTGCATACTATGTATGCTGAAGTAAAAATTAAGCCCATGGGGCAAAAAAAATTTCATGGGCTTTTAATTTTAAATTCATGGTTTTCAAGTTAACCGCAAAAGGCACAAAAATAACCACCACAAAAGTTTCCCGCTTTTACAATATTTCATCAAAAACCTGTGAGGTAAACTCATGCAACATTGGGAAAGTACAATCATGCAACATTGGGAAAGTACAACAATGGTAAATGCGTATGTTATAAACTATGCGTGACAGTTTTTCAATAAACCGGGTAAGCACATGTAAACATCACATGATCTAGTTCCCATGATAACGGAATAACATTTTCGGTTAATGAATTGGCAACGAGCGTCAGTTCTTGCCCACACGGAGTCTATACCCATCCGCACAGAAGTGTTTTCACTAGCACTTTCACAAACATGTCTGCAGCAACAAGCTCCATGGCCCAAACTCTGCAATGTGGCATCTGCCACAGCCAATCTCATGACCCCAGAGTATTGCAATGCCAACATACATTTTGTCTCAAGTGCCTGGAAGACTTGGCTAAGAGGAGTGCAGCTAAGGATAAGATGGAATGCCCTGAATGTCGTAAAGTGATATCCTTGCCAGAGGAAGGTGTGAGACGACTCCCCACAAATCAGGTAGGTAGTAGCAGATGCTTCTATTTGATTTTGGCCCAAAATTATGCTCCAGAAGCATATGGTCCTGGAGCATAAATAATCTGGAAAAATATTTTATGTCAAATATGCTCCTGGAGCATATAAGAATGCATTTCAGTTAATACCATAATCCAAGGTTGCAAAGGTATTAATATTAATAACCTCTCCAAATTACCATATGCTATCACCGTACAACGTTTGAAGTTCATTAAATATTCAGTTTAGTCTGTAAAATGAATGAATGTCAGTGGCGTAGCCAGGGAGGGGGCTCAGGGGGCGCTAGCCCCCCGTCAAATTTGTAAATCGTGCAAAATCAGCCTAATTTGGACAAATTTAGGGCACCCCAGCCCCCGTCTGCCAGCTCAGCCTCCCGTCAAATTACAATCCTGGCTGCACCCCTGAATGTTCTTCCGCCAGTGTAGACATCCAGACAGACAGGCAGGCATCCACCTGCATGATCACATTGGTCCTCCACAACATGTTAGTGACCACTGAAGGCAATCCTTAATGAGTGAAATTCCACTCTTATGGAGTGATTTTTTTACCCTTTTGGAGTAATTTTTCAC
>JAMKCH010041375.1:0-18352 GCA_023653785.1 Ophioderma brevispina
TTACAGTGCAACACTTGTCAGTGGATTCTATAGTAGATCTCGTAAACTCCATAGTGGATAATAGGTTTAAATAGATAATTGTCATTTATGGCGACGCCATCTTGGAGTTCTCAAACCGCCCAAGGATGCCCAGGTGGCATCCGGCAGTCTTATTCTACACACCCTAATCTATCATTTAGCAAAAAAATTGTATTTTATATATACTCCAACGTACGGTCACATTGAACGTTTCTCTGACTACAATGAAATATAAAAACAGGAGCGAATTTGGAGTTCAGGGTTTTCTTCTGCAGGCAGAAGATTAATCCTGCATTGACCAAACCCTCATGCAGTTGTACACAGTTCTTATTGTGTGTGTTACCGCCCACATATATAGCCCATACATTGTTTACACTTCTCAACTGTACTGATACGCTGTTGACTTCAAGCGTCTCATATTTCCATACAAGGCCATGGTCAGTGATATACATACCCTATTGCACCACTAGTGAAGTGGACCTTCCCTGCTGCAATAATGAGGACTAGTCTAACCTAACAGGTAGCTATGTAAAAAAGTTTTTCTGATTGGGGGATCAGATTGCAAAAATTTTGCTTGAAAAACTGAAACTGTTGAAGACTTCTATAGCCAATTTATATCCAAAATTAATACTTCCAATTGTTATAATCTTACAATTGTGGTACAGAATTACATTGTTTGTAGTATATTTAAACTGAATAGCATGGAACTAGTTCATCAAGCAGACTAATAATTCATGTGTGGTAAACGGCACACAACTTTTGTACACCAATGTATGACAGGTATTACTACACAATAGTGGATTTGGCTTTGCACTAGATAAGAAGTTCCCTGTAAAAGGGAAGGATGGTAAACTGAAGCTGGGTTCCAGCAAGTGATTTCTACTTCAAAATAATACCAGCAATGTATAGCAAAGTAACATGAAACTGAAGTATTTTGTTTCACAATAAAGGTTGATCATTAATATGATTGATGCCTTGCATAGTCTTCATTACAATATAGTGATACAAATCAATTGTTTTTCGTTCACAATTGTTGCAATAAAATGCAGGAAGATGTCATTTTTAAGGGATCGTTATTTAATATCTCTTTGAACCTAGATCGACATGTCAGTTTTTGGCAAATTAAATTTTGAAAAAATTACAACCTGTTTTTTCTAAAGCCGAGGCCCACAGAATCGGATTTCAAGGCGATTCACATAGGTATGTGCCGTATCCACACCACACAGATCACACGACAAAAAACGGGTCTCGTCTTTTATAAGTTAAATTGAAAGATACGCACCAGTGGCCGCGCCACCGGGCCGAGCACACCTATCGCGAGTAAACTGCGCCGTGCGCAATCCTATACCGCGTAAATTACGCCCTATGCGACGATATGATGAGGAAACTTGTTCAAACTAACATGATAAATGATCCAAACTTATGTTAGGAGAAGGACCGGTTTATTGCAAGCAAGATGGCTACTAATCAGGTAATGTTTTTACCAATTTCAAGTTAGTACGCGTCGTAAAACCGTAGTGCTATATAAAAATTATTATCGTATGCACTTTCTTGCAAACGAATGTGGAAGCTCGTGTATTTATCAGGCCCTAATTCACGAATTAGGCTAGTATCACTTTCGTGCTTTCGCTATGTTCGCCTTTGAAATGTTCTATCTGAAATAAAAGGAGCCCTTCTCGAAATATAGCGCTTAATAACTGCAGATAACAAAGTGAACCCGCAATAAACGAGCATCATAATGGAAGTTATAACAAAGCTATCTCGATACCGCTTCCTTATCTGGAGATAAAGGAACTTTATCCCGAGCCGACCCACATTTTGTTCAACCCTAGAATAAGGATCGTTATTAAGGAATAAAGGGTGATGCGGTATCCTTTATGGGCGAAGAATGTGTCCGAGGTTGGAATAAAACTAAATAAAAGCCTAAAGGGTGAGACCCGAGCCACATTATTTTTAAGTTTTTCCGGACGAGAATATTATGAGCCCTCATAGAAGTTACTGCAAACCCTTTCTTTCTATTCTATACCTAAAACCATCATTGATTTACTAAGAAAATGTATGTGTGACCCATTCTTACAGAATAATGGGCGTAAACTGAACCAATCAGATGCTCATTTTCAATAAATGGGCAGAAGGGTAATTAGGAAGTTGGGTTTAGATTGTTATTTCCCAGTCAAGTTGTACGTTACTTAGCTTTAGGAGGGTGGCGAGTGCCAAATTGTGTAAACACGTATTTCAATACGGGGGAATAAATCGCAATCTCATCATAGTGCGCAGTTCGTACTCCATAGAAAAACGTTTAAAATTTGGTCATCGCCAGTGTGTGTTAGGGTAAGCTTTATTCTCCCTAGATAAGGTCGTATGGGTTCAGCTTTTGTCCAAAATTTCAAAGATTTCAAAAATGAAAAATACAAAAAACATGTCAATGCAAAGAAAGATTTATTTCTAAGGGGGACAGAATTGCACTTCGACCATACGGACCTAGCGACGGAATGGTATTTCCACTAGAAGGACTAAAACGGCGATAATGTTCCAAGTGAAAAACAGGGTTAACAAAAACGAGCAATATCTTTTCAAATGGTAGGTCCTCAATAACGTTCTTTGCACAACTTAAAAATTACGGGGTCAAAATAACCACAAAAGTGTCAATTTTGCACCCGGCAGGCTACTGTCCATTGCACCGACTAAAAAAGGGTCAAAATTGACCCACAACTTGTCTGGTCAAAATTTGACCCCAAATTGTGGTTAAAAATAAACCCCGTTGGGGTTTTGAAATGACCATAGTGGGGTTTATATCTTTTGAAAAATAACTATTTTGGGTAAAAAAAGGACGAATTAATAGTCATTTGTTTAATCGGGATGCAAAATAAAAGCTTGCTACAAGAAATAACCCCAAATTGATTTCAACTACCTCCTTTGGCAAAGGATGACCTATATTTATGGTCATTTGAAATTGAGCCGTTTAGGGGTCATTTCAATATGATACTAAAACAGAAAAAGACCCGAACGTGGTGTTTTCAACCCACGGACTAGTGTCAATAATGTGGCCCACGTAAAGGGTTGATTATCGACCCCGTATTTTTAAGTGTGGGGAGGTTAACTATATAATAAATAAATAACTAACTAACCACGGTCTTTGGATTTTATGTAACCGCGTCTTAAGGGCAAATGTCCACAATTTAAAATCAAAACAAAGTCCAAAGAAAAAGCAACTAGAAATTCCTGATCATCTTGTGATTTCTACCATTAAAACGTTAGTTTACCACAACTGAACAGACCGAACCACAGTTGCAGGAGAGCGATGGTCTCTTTTCTTCAATCCCCGCCTTTCAAAGTTCACATCCGCCTCTGTCTTCGAAAGTGAACAGGTTTTACCGACCTCGTTTCGGCGTAGTCGGAGTGTAACAGCCTGGCAGTTGGAAAACGAAACTTGGTTTTTAAAATGCCAGAAAAATCGAGGGTGAATTTGACAGTCAAGGAAGAGAAAAAATACAGAATGGCTGTTCTGCTGAACGACGTGCCAGCCTCCCAACTTGATATGGCATCAATTCAGGAGACCCACCGTGGAAGTGCTAAGACCAAGCAACGATGAGACAATCTTTCAAACATAACTAGTGCGGCAAAAAGCGAGGATAGAGTCAAAAATTGGTAGCATATTCCAATCTGATATGGGATTTCTACAGTAAGGTACCTATCGTAACACGGGGTAAGCCATAGACCTCAGACCTCAATATAAAACTTATGTAGTATCTATGGGGTAAACATACTTTTTTTTCCACTTTTAATTATCCGTGTGGTGTTGGGTTACATTCAGCATATAGACCAGTGATAACCTGAGTAAATAAGACGAGTGCATCAATAAGCAGTACCCATCAATTGGGAGGGTTAGGATGCGTATTTGTTGGGGTCATATGTTCATGTAGGGTCATCACAAGTAAATTTACCTATACCCATGGTCTGGCCAGTGGTTATCTTGAGCAAGTTGGTGGCTATACAACTATAACTTGGCAGAATGTTTTGATATTTGGATCAAAGGTCAAGTAGGGTCATGGGAGGTCCAAAGGGCATATGGGCCATAAGAAGGCATTCTGTGCATGCCAAAAAGAGCTGGACTGGTGGGTTTCTCTTTAATAGTATTTTACTAGCGGTCCTTAGATTTGGTAGTCCCCGAGTTTTGCGATCACCTGGATTGAATGACCCTTCGGTTTTGCAGTTACTTTGACCTTTAATGACCCCTGATGACCTTGTCATAACTTTAACTTTTTGTCATCCACAATCGACCCCGCCCACCAATTTCGTCTGGATACACAAAGTTTACCCCATTTGCCTCCTTTTTACCTTGCATGACCCCTGATGACCTTGTTGTGACCTTTAAGATTTTTTGTGATCAACATTCAATACATAAAACCCCCTCCACCCGCAAGTTCCCAAGTCCTACACAATACCAATGTTCACTCCCCATTTTGACATCCTTTGGATCGTGATGACCCCCCTAATTCCCTGCTAACTGAGCATACCCGTTAGATGAGTATACTGAATGTTTCAGAAGAGAAAATAAATGTACTGTCTTCACCTATGAGCGCCCTAGGTGCTTCATATCTAACGTCAAGGCATGGGTATGAAATCCCCACTAATGACCACCCCTACAAACATGCTTTTGACACCCAAAATGACCCCTCGAAAACGTGACCACAACTCGTAGGGCAAAACTCTACCAACATACCAAAAAACTCTAATCCACTACTCAAATACGTCAAAGCACACGGCCAAGTGAACACCGATAAAGCCCCTAAAGACCCCTGGATGACCTCTGACCCCAAAATGCCCCCTCGAAACGTTCCCACAAAACTCGACGGCTAAACTCTACCACCATACCCAAACTCCTATCCTGGAACGTAAAAGCCGGGCCCAGCTACCCAAAAAATACCCCTAATGAACTTTGCAAGGCTGCCAACATTGAAGATTTGGAATCAGGTAGATTGATCTGTGGAACAGGGCGATTTTTGATAGGAACGGAGAATAAAAAAAAATATCGAGCAATTTCAGTGTAATACCTAGGTCCTCAAGAGGGATACAGCGCAAGTGGATATTGTCTTAAAGATCAATTGAAGCTCCACATTTCAGGAACTGTCCTTAGGAACTTAGTCCATTTGGATTTTTTTTTTTTAAAGACTGACATGAAAGGTTTGAAGTAAAAATCACTTTAAAGGGTCGGTAACTGGAAAACGGAGCCACCCTACATATTATGAAACTGCCAATCATGAGATAGAGCTCTTAAAAAATAAAGGCTTTCCCGAATAAGTGCATGGCTGCGCCGTCTGACAGACCCCCGTTTTAGTGGTACTGTCAGTGGGAACAAAGTTCCACAACCATGCTAAAATATTATAACCTATATACTTTTGCATTAATAGCAATGATGGGCGCCAATATTCAAAAGGCAACATCAAATCACATCAGGTTCATTATCTTGGCGGCCTTATCCCCTTTGCACCACTGATTTTAATTTGTTAACACTTTAAGACACAGCATAGCCTATACAGTTAAATGTTTAATATAAAAAAATTGTCTGTGGCTGTCCATCCGAAAGTCGGGAGAAAAACGATGCAGAACCAAGACTATATTATCTTTTTGTCAACATGTGTTACTTATTTCTTACTTTTATACGTTTATTTATCTCAATACAACCATCATTGTTCCATTACCCCGTGAATACCTTTGACCACGCCAAAATGACCCCTCAAACGCGACCACAAACCTCGTCCTCGGAAGTTCTCCACCACACAACAACCAAAATTCCATACCGTATGTAAAGGACGGCGAAACACATAGCCGGACAAACCCACAAGCCCCACAAAGTTGATTTTTTTAGTAATATATATGTTGACAATGGGGGTCAAAGGTTCCATAGGCTATTAGAGGTCAAAAGGCACATGGGTCATCATAGGTCAGTCTGCGCATACCAGTAAGTCCTAGACCAGTGGTTCCTTTAGTTTGTCAATAGCATTTAAGTTTCAGAATTGTTTTATTAATGTAGATTGACAAATGGGGTCAAAGGCCATAAAGGGTCATTAGCGGCTACTCTATGCATACTCAATATGAGACTCGGGTCAGTGGTTCTTTTCTTTTGACAATACGTGTGAAGATAATCGGCAATGTTACACTAACAGTTTACATTCACACTCCAGGTGTCCCACGGCAATGCCCTTATACAAATGCTCCTGTAACGCAGCCAGCTAACATTCGTATATGAGTCTCTTTACAGCAATACATTGACGCTTTGGTTTGCACACTTAATAAGGATATCAAGGGGTCATGACATACTTTAGGCCAAGAAATGTCGGGTCTTACTGTTTTAAAACAAAATTCTCTATTAATTTTCACGCTTCATGCCAAATTTGAGGAATATCCCGATCAAAAATAGAGGATTATTATTTGACAAATTTCGCGGACTCTTGTTGAACAAGTTTTAGGATATTCCCTAGCAAATGTATGACTTTCGGCAGATGTTTCTGGCATAATTTATGTAATGCAAATTGTCGTGGTCTTACGGTTTAAAAAAAAAAAGCAATTCTCTATAATTTTCGTATGTTTCAGGCCCCTTTGAGAACTATCCCACGATCAAAAATAGAGGATATTATTGACAAATTTCCCTACTCTTGTTGAAACGATTTTTAGGATAGTCCTAGTCCAAAATTTAAATGAATTTTCTGGCATGTGTTCCAAAGATTCCACTAAGTATTATATGCTTTAACCACTTATTTCAACATTTTCGGCTTTTCAACGAAGCGGGATATTAAAAGGTAAAGTCGAAGGTTTAGACCAATCATTAGTGGAGCACACCGTCGACCACAAGTAAGTATCAAAACCCGTCAAAAGTAAGGCAATCGTGTTTGTCGTCCCAACTCGCAATAGTATATATTATCGCAGTGTACGGGTTATTAAAAAATTCTGAAGATGCCCACTGCTGTCGCAAGTGAATACCCTCTTTTGTTTACATATTTTATCGGATCGAATATCTATATCTATAAATTAATATATTAAAGTGCCTTCAAACCTTTACAAGGTGCCTTAAAACGGTCAACGTAGTGGAACATCGTTTAGAGAACAGCCACCTAGGCATGTATACATTGTCGCACAGCAATGTCCATGTATCGAAACATTCAACAGAAACTTAATATGAGCAACCATATAAGGTTTCTCGCGTACAACCCAAATTGTTTCTCAAACCCCTCCAAAACTGAACCACTATACATAAACTAAAAATTCTAAACTTTGCCGTCGAAACCAAAACCACCAAACCCAACTTTTTTCATCCATCCCATACCGTAAACACTATGCATAGTCCAGTAACTACATGCCATAATGGAAAAAGAACTTGCTTTCTGCCAAGGACGATACCACGATACAAAATTTGCCTAGACGGACTTAGTATTTTTGAAGTTTTGCTCACAAAGTATGCAAATTGTACTTTTGCTGAAAATTCTTTTGAGACTTGGTTGCAAAAATACCTCGAATTAATTAACATAACTCAAGTCGGATCTCAAGTAAAACAACATCTTTTGTTTCCATCTCTATTTATACATGTAGTCGTCGGGGGGCGACCTTCATCCAGGGTTTGTTTCTACTAAATCTAATCAAGTCAAATGAACTCGCTGGCACTTGTGTTTGACCTCAGTCCCTGTAAGCCCTTGGTAGATACGGTAACACGATCACCATTTCTTTTTCGCCCGAAGAACCCCCACTAGAACACCGTTACATAGGTGCACCCTAAACCAAAAGCATTCAGTGAAGACGACAAGGCGCGGCATCAAATGATGTCCAAAACTTGACAAAAAGTCACTTACCCAAACTGCAACTGACTATCCCTTCCTAAAATTTCTTCCAAAAAATAAAAACCTACTGCGAAAGGCCCATTAGCCCCAGAACATTTGCCGAATTTTCCGGCGGAAACGGACAAAAAACGGCCCCTAGTTGGCAAATAGACCGACAATGAAAAATACGTCCGCTCTCGAATCGCATAATCATCATTTCAATGAATTGTGATGGCTTAAAAATTAAGCTGTGCCCAACACGTACTTTTTTACAAATCCTAGGGCGATCCACTTTGTAAACATGCTGCAGCCGCCTCTTACATTACGTTTTTGACCTGCCTACTATTCATTCACTACGTTACGGTAAGGCTCCATTTGCCTAACTTTTCATATGCTGAAAAAAAATGTGCTTCAAAAACATGTGAACGTGTAACTTCCAAACTTCCCATTTTGAAAAATAAATCTTAAAAAAGTCATCAAAATAAGATTTTTGGATGTCTGTAAATATTATAAACCATAGCAACATAATAAGGACAATCATATATCCTCGGTCCACTTTGCAATGAATGCTGCGCTGCAGGTCAGAGCCAACTCTGAAAGTACCTTTGGCATGCCTAAAACTATGCATTCCTCTTAATGTACGGTATGGTCTTTCATTGCCTAACTTTTCATATGTTGAAAAAAGAGCAGTACCGAGCAACTTCCCATTTTGACAAATAGAATCCCACTTAAAGCCACTCACAGCTAGGTGTTGATAAAACAGATCTAAAAAGTCACAAAATAAGATTTTTGGATGTTTGTACAAAAACAAAAGCAACATATCGGAAAAATCAGATTCCTCGGTTCCACTTCTCAATGAAATGTTGCAGCTCAGGCCACCTCTGAAAGTTACGTTTTGACGTTACGGTAGGTTCTTCATTTGCCTAACTTTTTCATACATGTATCAAAACTGTGCTTGAGCATGTACACTAGCAACTTCCCATTTTTTTTTTGGATGTCTGTAAAAACTATAAGACCAAAAGCACATAATAAGGACAAATCAGATATCCCCGGTCCACTTGGCAAGGAAATCTACTGCAGCTGCAGGGCCACAAAGTTTACTTTTGGCCGGCCTAACTATTCAGTCACTTATGTTTACGGTACGGTAGGGTCTTCATTTGCCTAACTTTTCATATGTTCAAATGGTGCTTGAGAGAGCATGTAAACGAGCAACTTCCCATTTTGAAAAATAAATCCCACTTAAAGCCACTCTCAGAGGTTTGATAAACCAGAAAAATCTAAAAAGTCATCAAAAATAATATTTTAAATAAGATTTTGAATGTCTTTTAAAAGTATAAGGACAAAAAGCAAAGGACAAACTCAGATTTTATAAGTCATTATCCTGTGGAACACTACTTCAACATGTAAATTGACACGGAGATTCATATCTTTGAAAACACTGCACTGCTATTTGTCTTGTCTTCTTCTTCCCCTTTTTTGACAATTTACCATAGGAAAAAATACTTGTTGTTCCTGCAAATGTCAAGTATTTTGTGACTCGTGCAAATGGATAGGATCTCTAATGAAGGATCGCCGATAGGTAACGAACCTTTTAGAAAAGGCTTGGCCGATGCAGGTGTATATTGGCCTAACTTTACACGTCTTCAAGGGTAATCGGGATGCGGTTAAAGTTGGCAAATGCATCTGCATCCGTTGCGTTTGCCTATTGATCTGCTTTCAACCGTGTGCTTTAAAAAATCCAGGTGATCGCGAAACCCCGGGGACCGCTATACGATTTTTTTCTATATTTTTTATAATGTACTGTGGCAATGCTACATCAAATACTGAGCACATTGCAAGTTGTTGTTTCCAAATTTCGGGTTTTATCTGAAAGACAGTTTTGGAGGCTGTTGATTTCTTTATAAAGGAATGATGCACAATTTAATTCAGTCTACAGATCTATGTATCCTAACCTTTTGTTCTTGTGGATTCAATTCAAGTTCTGGCTGGGATACCCCAGGAGCTATCTAAAATAGACCCAGATAGACCCATTTAGGTTTTACATTTTACAAGCCCTCACCCCACCCACCCGACTGTCAAAGGGAGCCCACGTTTATCAGAGACGGTCACACCATCTGCCTATACTCATTGTCTCATTTCAAAAATTCTATTTGAAAGAAGAAAAGTTTGTAAATGTTGCCTGTTTCTTTGAGTCTTATCTGAAGTAGATGACCTGAGTATGCGCGAGACACCATCATCAATTTAGAGGACGCAATAACGGATCTGCGGGAGTTTCTCTCGTTTCTTTAATCATTAATAAACCAGTTTTTATATAGCGCCTTCAAATCCCGTAACAGGCTCAAAGCCGCTGTTGCCAATTATTATTACTGCGCCGCCTCTCAAGGAATCGTCAAAGCACTTCTTTTCGCTCAAAGCATGCCTTATACAAGTGCCATACAGGCCTATCAGCACTTAGCTTGTAATATTTCTCCATATAATGCTCTCCAGATTCGTCGTTGGGTCGCTAGGCATTGACAGGTTGTATCTTACTATTATTTGGCAAGAAGCTACTCGCTTTTCTTTATTAAAAGAGAACAGAGAGAGAGGAGGGTAAGAATTCATGTCGTGCAACAATTTAATCTATTTATTGCCAAAACGCCACATTGGGTTCGTGTCGACCCAAAAACATTTTTTGAGTCACTCGTAATGAAATCTCTTACCATAAGTTTATGTGTGGAAGTTAGTCAAACTGGGCCCATTGTCCCAGAATTCTGCAAATAAATTGATAAAACGGAATTAATTTCACACACATGTCAAACAACAAAACCGGAGGTGACCCGTCACAACCGAGGCATGTCACCCTTATGCAAAATGGTAAAACCCTATATACTATACTAGTATGTAAGTAAACACAGGGAACCATTGGATTAACAGTAACCAGCGCCATCTTGTGAATGATGGATTTATTACTTAAGGCTTAATTAGTCAATGGAGCCCATCGCATGCAGCTGGTCTCAGTCCAGGGGGACTATATTACCTGGAGCTAGCACACATTGTTAGAAAACATATCAAGTACCAAAGGTTGGAGTGATTAATATGTAGACATGATCTTGACAGGGACCCCTGACACGTGATTCTTAAGTGCCGCAAATGGTTGCTTAAGGGAGGGGGCCAAAACAAAGTTTGTACAGGGGTCAAATTTTTAAATTGATCCAATAATGTTGAAAACACACCATGTTATGTTATTCAAACTCTACCCAAAATAGACCAGTTAAGGTTTTACATTTTACAAAGCCCTCACCCCACTCACCCGATTGTCAAAGGGAGCCCACGTTTATCAGAGACGGTCACACCCGATTCTGCCTATACGCATTTTTCATATCAAAAGTCTATTTGAAAGAGAAAAGTTTGTAAAATGTTGACTGTTTCTTGATCTTATTCTGAAGGAGAATGACCTGAGTGATGCGCGAGACACCATCATCAATTTAGAGGACGCAATAACGGATCTGCGGGTGAGTTTTCTTTAATAATAATAACCAGTTTTTATATAGCGCTTCAAATCCCGTAAACAGGCTCAAAGCGCTGTTGCCAATTATTATTACGCCGCCTTCAAGAAATCGTCACAAGCACTTCGCTCAAAGGCATGCCTTATACAAGTGCACAAGCCTATCAGCACTTAGATTGTAATATTCTCCATATAATAGCTCTCCAGATTTCGCTTGGGTCGACGAGGCATTGAGGTTGTATTACATATATTTGGCAAGAAAGCTACTCGCTTTTGTTATTAAAAGAGAACAGAGAGAGAGAGAGGGAAGATTTACATGCGTGCAACAATTTATCTATTTATTGCCAAAACGCCACATTGGGTTCGGTCGACCCAAAAACATTTTTTTTTAGTCACTCCGTATATGAAATCTATACCCATAAGTTTATGTGTGAATTTAGTCAACTTCATTGAATTCTAAGAAGTAAAACTGGGCACCATTGTCCCAGAATTTCTGCAAATAAATGATAAAACTGAATTAATTTCACACACATGTCAAACAAAACCTGAAGGTGACGTCACAACCGAGGCATGTCACCCGTATGAAATAATGGTAAACCCTATATACTATACTAGTATGTAAGTAAACACAGGGAACCATTGGATTAACAGTAACAGCGCCATCTTGTGAATAGATGGATTTATTACTTTCAGGCTTAATTCGTCAATGGAGCCCATGCATGCAGACTGTCTCAGTCCAGGGGGACTATATTAACCCGGGAGCTAGCACACATTTGTAACACATCTCAAGTACCAAAGGTTTGAGTGATTTAATATGTTGAATGACTGACAGGGACCCCTGAAACGTGATTCTTAAGTGCACAGTTACCCATCGCGTTTTTTTTAATCAATTTTTGTTACGTTTTGTGACCTGTGAGGTTGTCATCTTCCCTCAGAATTTATGATATGAGAAATTCGTGAAAACGTCAATAAAACCTTAAATTAAACATTTGTTACTTAAATTATGACCAAAAAATATGGTCTTGTTTAAGGCTGACTTGGGGTTTTCCAGAGGATGGGACCCTCAATCTTTAATACATCGTGTTTTTACATAATGCTTGTCCACATACTAATTACTGTGTGAAATAGCTAAGTTCGAAATCGATGTCTTTCATATAGAAAATCTTTGTAATAAAATTTAAAAATCTTTAAAACTTTGTAATAAAATTCCGCATCCAGAGGTTTAATGATACATGCACTTATCCTATAGCGCTGCTATACTTTACATGAAGGTTTACTATGCATCAAACAAAAAATCCGATTCATCTCAAAATTGAGCAGTTTAGGTGACTATCTGTTGAATATTTTCAATTAATATACACAATATTTCGATATCTCCAAGTCTGTCTTTGAATGAGTCCATAATATATCGACTCTTTTTTTTTTTTTTAGAAAATGGTCGCATAGGCCCTCAGGTGAACAAATACGAACGATTTGTACATCGAAGTTCCGGCGGGACTTTATAATATCAGAAACAAACTTTGTCGTAAGGGGCGAAAGAATCATTTACGGAACATATAAATATCAGAAACTGAATAAAGTTGTAGTAAAATACGATGCATCAGCGATACTAATTTTACCACATTAGTAATCGTGGTAAAAAAGGGAAATTAGAAAGTGATGAAAGGGTAGATTGAAATTGGACAACGGCTATATAAAATTGGACTTAAAATCATAAAAAGTGTTTATTTAGTTTGCCATACAAGACTCATACAAAAGAAAAATAACCAAATAGTGTAAATATTATATTTGGTTGTTTTAATCACCAATAATAGAGTGCGAAATACAATTTATAATTTTACACGCCGTGTCTCATATAGACGCAAATGCCGGTCACCGTTGCTAATCAAACTCTTCAATCATTACACCATTAGAGCGGACACGTGTTTATCTTTGTCACTCTATCACCAGTGACCGGCCATCTTATCTACTCGCCCTAGTTCTAGAGCTGACAAGCGCTCACTGGCCAAATCGTTTGTAATTTACTCACCGTAAAATACCAACCAAGTATATTATTTTCACGTTCTATGCTTTTTCTCGTTTTTCATTATTATAGTCGAATATTGCCAATTTGACTCATCAGCTTGAAAAAGAACGTGGAAAGTGTCGGACGCTGAGTGAAGAGTAAGTATATATTTTGTGATACCTTTGTGTCGCTAAATTTGCATAATTGCAAAAAGTATACAAAATTGAAAGTTAAAATCACAAAGTTCGGCTTAATGATATAAAAGGACACATAAAGTCAGATGGCGTGCGCAGAATTTGGAAATCGAACGCTCGACCGGGATTCAAATTTGCGATTCTGTCTGCGTACATTACTGTGCACAACATTAAATAAATAAATATGGAAGTGAAGTCTGTAAAATTCTCAATAAGATCTTTTTCTAATGAAAAAAATCAAATCACAAAAAAGGAAGAAAGCAGCAGCGCTGTTTAAAATAAATGTAAAGAGTGAAAATTTCACTCAAAAAGAGTAAAATGCTTGTAAATTATTACAAGGTGAGTGGTTGTTACTTTAAAAGAGCAAAATTTTACTCAAAAAGAGTAATATCACTCCAATAAGAGTGAATGTCTACTCTTTTGAGGAGTCAAAGGACAACACAGAAACGAGTGGAGATCCACTATTTTTGGAGTGATTTTCAATTTTTTGCGTGGAAATGTGAACATGGTTATTTAACACAACAAAGTGTCATATTGCATTGACCTAGTCTACTGTCAAGACTTCAGGGATTATATACGTGACTGAATAAAGCTCTATAATCCCTCATTGAAGTCTTGACACTAGACTAGTTCTGTGCAATATTACACATTGGAATAATACTCTAATAAAAAAAGGGAACGCTTTTATGAGAGCATTTTTGCCCTCTTTTACCATTCACGATTCTTTCAATTTACGCATCCAACAAATTTAACCGATTTTATTTGTTTTGTTTTTTACATATAGCTTACTTTCCCTTAATTGACTGTAACTATCTTTCGTGAACTCAATATATAAACTAAATTACTGCATGACGCAAGCTAGATCCTTGACTTGACTGTAGCATGATTGCATGTAGTATACCTGGTACCAGCTAGCACCCTGGCCGCGTTTTGCTATTGTCGTACTATTTTGGTCTTCAGTAGATAGCAGGCGACAGCTCGTGATGTGCATTAGGTCGTTTAATCTGATAATTTTGGCTCAATTCTTCAATCAAACATAAAACCTCGCTTGACACTCACGTGAGTGGAGAGAAAGGGAGATAGAGAAACGGAGAGAGAGAGAGAGAGAGAGAGAGAGAAAGCAGAGAGAAACGGAGAAAGGAAAGATGGGAAGGAGGAGAAGAAAGAGGCGTTTGCACCTTTATTGGACTTATATAATGAAACCGCTTACAGCTATTGATTATTATAATAGTCTCATTGCGTATTCATTAGTTTTGTCAACAAGCCCGCTGCCTTTTACTTTTTTGTTATTTTTTTTTCTATAACCACCACTACATTACACTATGAAATTATGTAAGAATGTAAAATTATTTAAGATTGTAAAACTATCGTGTCGATCTTTTTTTTAATTCTAGAAACGGTGTTTGTTTGATTTTTTTTGGAGACTCCGCCAAATTTTTATGCTTCCACAATCATGACAAATAGGCTTTGAAAGAGGAGGTATATAGTGTTCTCCCCAAAATGCATTTCTTCCAATACATTTTCCTATTTAAAAATAGGGCTGGGTTTTTTTTTTTTTTTTTTTTTTTAAAAGAGTAATATCACTCCAATAAGAGTGAATGTCTACTCTTTTGAGGAGTCAAAGGACAACACAGAAACGAGTGGAGATCCACTATTTTTGGAGTGATTTTCAATTTTTTGCGTGGAAATGTGAACATGGTTATTTAACACAACAAAGTGTCATATTGCATTGACCTAGTCTACTGTCAAGACTTCAGGGATTATATACGTGACTGAATAAAGCTCTATAATCCCTCATTGAAGTCTTGACACTAGACTAGTTCTGTGCAATATTACACATTGGAATAATACTCTAATAAAAAAAGGCAACGCTTTTATGAGAACATTTTTGCCCTCTTTACCATTCACGATTCTTTCAATTTACGCATCCAACAAATTTAACCGATTTTATTTGTTTTGTTTTTTACATATAGCTTACTTTCCCTTAATTGACTGTAACTATCTTTCGTGAACTCAATATGTGACCTGCTCCCACAAAACCAGGACAAAGTCGCCAGAGTACTTTGAGAGAAAGAGATCAATAAACTTGTGTAAAATCAATAGAAAACAATAGAATTTCAAGGCATATTATTGATTTTTGATGGACAAAAGGAAGTGCAATATTTACATGTTATACATCATTTTAAAGCTTGTTTTCTTAGCATTTCAAATCTGCACATATTTCAAAATGAAAAATTTTCGACTTTGTCCGGGTTTCGTGGGAGCAGGTCACATATATAAACTAAATTACTGCATGACGCAAGCTAGATCCTTGACTTGACTGTAGCATGATTGCATGTAGTATACCTGGTACCAGCTAGCACCCTGGCCGCGTTTTGCTATTGTCGTACTATTTTGGTCTTCAGTAGATAGCAGGCGACAGCTCGTGATGTGCATTAGGTCGTTTAATCTGATAATTTGGGCTCAATTCTTCAATCAAACATAAAACCTCGCTTGACACTCACGTGAGTGGAGAGAAAGGGAGATAGAGAAACGGAGAGAGAGAGAGAGAGAGAAAGCAGAGAGAAACGGAGAAAGGAAAGATGGGAAGGAGGAGAAGAAAGAGGCGTTTGCACCTTTATTGGACTTATATAATGAAACCGCTTACAGCTATTGATTATTATAATAGTCTCATTGCGTATTCATTAGTTTTGTCAACAAGCCCGCTGCCTTTTACTTTTTTTGTTATTTTTTTCTATAACCACCACTACATTACACTATGAAATTATGTAAGAATGTAAAATTATTTAAGATTGTAAAACTATCGTGTCGATCTTTTTTTAATTCTAGAAACGGTGTTTGTTTTTGTTTGTTTGATTTTTTTTGGAGACTCCGCCAAATTTTTACGCTTCCACAATCATGACAAATAGGCTTTGAAAGAGGAGGTATATTGTTCTCCCCAAAATGCATTTCTTCCAATACATTTTCCTATTTAAAAATAGGGCTGGGTTTGCTCATATCGTGACGCAAAGTCAACATAAAAGGACAAACTCATTAATTTTATGTCTCAATTTATCATACATATACCATGCAAATCAACTACCAGTATACATTGCCCTTATCCAGCCAGAGATTGTTATTACAAGGCCGATTAGGCATATCATTTGTCATGATGCAAGTTCAGCCAAATTATTTTCTCACTCGTGCCCTTTTTAAAAATAATTACACTGGTATTATGGTGTCAGCTAATATTCATTTTATAAAGATGATTGATTATCCCTACTCAAGTAAAGTGTATCTCTCGGCCGTGATGCCAGGATTATAATACTCATCAATTTTGTGTGTGCATGCGAAAAGCCTTTTGAAATTGAATAAAGCACGCGGGCGACTCCATAGTTCGGTGCAGCGTGCATACCGGATTCTCAATCGGCGCCACGAGGCGAAGTGAATTTAAAATGAGGGGCCATTTTCCCCAAGTGCATGAAACACGCTAATAAACAACAAGAAAATTTATTAAATAACTTTCTAACTCGCTTTTTAAATTTTATATATTTTCTTTATATATTATCATTATGAAAATGGTTTCCACTTCTACTGAGCCGGTGTGGCAGGAGATATAGTCCCCCGGGCTCATAGTCCGGGAACAATGGTGAATAATAGGGTAATCGATTCAGTTGTGTCTTCACGCAACATTAGTTTCATGCTTTATTCCGTTGTTGTCTATGGATCCAGGACTATGATACCTGCCGGACTATGATTACTTTCACAGGGGCCTAGAGCAAGTCCTGAGATTATTCAAGTAGAGATTGAATCTACGTGCAACATGGTAACTGTAGTTTGAACCTTAATTGGAATGCCAATGTTGTGTGCTTGAAAACCTTAATTTGATATCAACTTGTTTGTCTTAAAAATATACTTTTTTTTCAAAGGCCGTTTATTATAGATCCACTGCGAAATTTCAGCCCACTATCTCAGCTCCGTGTATGAAGCCACTGTCCGCCATCTTAGGACCATCACGATAGCCCAACCAGATGTATCCATTCGATATTCACACAAAACGTGCATGTACATGAATTGTGTAGGGTTCTTGCACGGGAGGTCAATATGGGGTCAACTTGGTCAGAATTGTCCTTCAGAACAACCCCAAGCATGCAGAACGTAATTTATCTTTCGTGAAATAACCCTATGTCCCAGTCGGCAATGATGAAATTATGATATATTAGGCAAAACAATGTGATAAAAACACCAGAATACGTAAGAAATATACATGTCAAAGACCATAAATTACATTTAAATTGGCCAAAGACACATTGACCTTTATTTGCATTAGGAAAGTTCGCTTATCTTACTAATCGCACTTAGCCATATTCTTGCTCTCAGCTATCTTTAGTAGACAGTAACATTATGACATAATAATATACGTTTTAAACGCGTTCTAAAGTGAGAGAATCGCATGCAATGTGGTTGTGTATGCATGGGGTGTGAATGTCTGACTCCGTGATGTAAAGTGGTGCCTGTGTGCAAATGATTAAATGCAGGTGTATATCCATTTGAAATGTGCCCCCCCCAAGTTATGGGCAGTCGTTCAAACAATAAAGCAATTAATATATACACTGACCAGTGTTTTCAAAAACACATCTGATGAGACGTGGGTTCAATATGGGAGTAAAAGGAGCTGTGTTGTAGCCACACGTAACTCTAGACCATGAGGTTAAACTTGAAAGCTTATAAAATTGGAAACGTGTATAGACGATCGTCATGTTTAAAAAACGTCAGACATTTGATTCCAACGTGTAGGTTATTAGTCCCACATCCACAACCTGAATTTACCCCAGAATTTGTTATTACCATAAACAATCTT
>JAMKCH010041376.1:0-44843 GCA_023653785.1 Ophioderma brevispina
AGGGTTAATACAGAATACTGCTCTACTCTACAGTTCACTTGGAATTGAGCAGGGGTAGAAATTTGTCGCTGTGTCGAGAATCAGTCTTGCTTCCCCAAAACAATTTGCGGATCGTCTAATTCGCTACTGTGTTTAGTTTTAAAGTTTTAAATTTACGATAATCAACATTGATTCACGCAGATCAGTTTACAAGAATCTTTGCGAGAATCGATCTTGGATTCTCGCCGAAATTCTAGCCCTGTTGAGCATGAACCATAAAGCTCCCATCCTTACGAGGGGACGTTAACCATCGGTCCCGTGTACAAAGAGTCACAACTGTACATGTACATCACAGTCATTTTCGATAAGAGTAGGGGGGGGGGTGAAAACCCCTGGCTGTTCCCAATCCACCCCAACCTCAATTGGGCCATGAATCATGGATACACATGGCCGCTGGATTAGCTTACTGAATAAATCCGACACCACCACAAGCCATTACCAATGCCTGTGGATACAGAAGAAATGTAACTTTGCTCGAATCAAAGTTAAAGCCCCTATCAGCGATTTCTTCAGATGTAAGAAAACAATGGCCCTCACTGTTTGTCAAAGTTTTGAGTTTTTTGCTTATTGTAGTAAAATGCCTCCTGCAAGAGTAAATGAGACAACACATTTTTAATGGTGATTTTTGTTCAAATGGTCAGGATCCCAACATTTATGATATCATAAAGTAGCTAAAAGTGACAGTTGTAGATAACCTCTGTTATGACGTCTCGTGTACGCCTAAGGTCCAAATACCTTTCAAACACAATAATGAGCCTTGTGCACAGTGATCTGAATTTTATATAATAAAACAGTTTTTAATGATTTTTAATGTCTGGTTCAATAATTTGGTATGTCCAAAACAAATTACATAAAATTACCCAACATATTTAAGATTAAATTTTACTTAGAGTATTGCTAGTGTCCTGTGTTGAAAGCGTTGCAGTTCAATGATGATATGTCCTCACAGCGAAGACTCCAAAACGACAGCTCACAAGTTCACATAATTTAACTCCTCAGGTAATATTTCATGGGAATCTTCTCAGTCCTGACATACTTTGTCCAGCAGTTCAAGACGTCAAGGTTAAATTAGTCCCTCGCGATAATAATCCACAGTATATAGTCAAATAATCACCACGTTTCTATCTGTCCACATTTTTGAATCCTATTTTGATTCCAGCATTTCGGCTTCAAAGACGACAGTAGAATAATTACAGCACTCTGCTCCACATCGAAATTAAATAGAATAAATCCTGCACTGTACAGTCTGCGCCTCAGGAGAGTAAACAGCTATCCTTCTCCGCTACTTGTTTTATACTAGTGGATGCTGCAGAGAGTCCTTCCAGTGATGTGATAGTATTTAACTACCTCACAGATAGATTCCCCCCCCTTTCTAATCATTACACATCTCTTATGCATAAACATGACCGTGCACCATCAAATCAGATGTCACAATCTAAATTACAATCACTTCATATATAAACGTTGGTGGGGAATTCCCTGATCTTACATGTTTTGATCTCAAAAATTGCATAAACAGTTTTTCTAAGTTTAGCATCCTTGGGGAATTCCCCACTTCCCTTACTGTGCAATCTACACAGGTGCACTTACAAACACTCTAGGGAATCCCCTTTTCTCTCTTTATAGTAACAAAATACTTTTCCGTGAGAATCTTTTCTCAAATAAAATTGCAGAATATTTTATCAAAATTTTGAGGGTAAATAACACCTCTAAAGCTTTCATGCCCGTTTTCATGAAAAACTAATTTATTTTTTGATGCAAAACTATCAGATGGAGACACATTTACATTTTAAAATTTGAAGAAAACAAAACCAACTCTGGCTAATAATTCTGTCTTGAAAGATCCTAATCTAATTTAGCACGAACAGCTAACCCTAATGTCATAAGGAACCAGGGCTAAAAATTTGGCAAGAGTCCACTCAAGCAAGACTCCCCCAAACGAATCCATGAGAATCCAGTTAGATTCTTGTAAACTGCTGAATGTTAACACAAACTGAATAGAGAGAATCCAAGGACTCTTGCCAACTTCACTTTGAGAAGCCAAAGAGACTCGTAGCTCTCCACAAAATTCTATCCCTGGTCCCGAGGAGCTCCTAAATACTGGGAGTGTAGGGTTTGAATGTATTTGGTAGTTTTATGCCAGTAATTACTAATAGCCGAGTTTTTAATTAAACCTTTTAGAAAATAAACCAAGACAAGGTTACACGGCCGTTTTCTTACTCACATGGTAGCCTATATGGCAGCTACACCTTGTCTACCGCGCGCTACTGCACAGTACACACTGGGCTAATTTCGAGGCAGTAGCTGCAAATATTAGGGCTTACAAAGTACACAGTTATTATGTATACAGTGATGTGGCTACTCTGCTGTACCTACCCCAATGGCTACCACGTAGTTGCCCACTAGGTGGAAGAGAAGGTAGATGTGGTGTAGACAGTACTGATTAGACACGCAGCTACACTTAGCTACTCTACGTTTACCACATGCCATTATGAAATGAGGCCGCTATACACACTTGTTCTCCGTTTTCATTTTTTTTGGAAGGTTTTAGGAAACATTCATTATGACATTCAAATCGGGTGCAATCATCAAAAAACCCCATATTCCTTTACTTTAATAAAAAAATCTCAAATATATTCCAAAATATCTAAAAACCAAATTGGCCATGAGAAATCTGTGCGCGCTGAGATTTGGTGTAACCACGTAGCTACTCCACCACGGGTGGGGAGACAGCCACTGTGTATACACTATCCACTCTAGGCGGCAAAAATACACGGAATCCCTGGCTGGGGAGTGTACGTCTTGTGGGTAGGTGATCCATGTCTATCGTTGGTAGCTGAGGTGGTAATACCATAAGAAATTGGCCGTGTACTTGTGAAGTACCATTGATGGTTACAGCAGAGTATCAAAAGTAACTTGCCATATTTGTTATACATGCAAAGCCTGGTCACTTTTACCAGGCTGGAAAAAATGCCAATTTTCACAAGAACACAATCAAATTTTCCCCTCCAAGATAGCAAAGTCCCTTTTTTCTTATGTATTTCTTTATTTACATGACAAAAATCCCTCCACTATTAGAGTTTCCCGCACTTTTCCAGGCTTGCTTTTTACTCTTTAAAGATATAGCATCTGACATTGATGGGACTCTAATTCTTACCTATGAGCTTACTTAAGGACCCCTCATTCTCAATACATAGTAAGTCTTTTTTTTAATTTTCAGGAGGATGTGGGGCTATGTACCAAATACACATTGAAGCACAGGATTTTGCAGGCAAACGGATGGTTGCACAACACAGGAGGTGAATGAGGTTAGAAATTTTTCTAGAGGTTCTTATTTTCTTCCCTGCATTTACAATAGTTTGTGTTACCCAGTTGTATTGAAAGGTGGCAACGAGAGATTTTTGAGGCACCAACATTGTGCCATAAGAGTAATTTCATATAGATTAGACACTCATAGATCTCTTACCTTTGTATTTGGCTGACAGCAATGGTCTTAAAATAGAGAAAGAGGTTGATTTTGATTTACTTATATTTCAATTAACATAGGCTGAATTTCCGTATTTGCTCCTAACAAATTAGAAAGTTCACAATTTTATGTACCAAAGAACATTCTCGGCTTAATCCGTATCATATGTGAATATTTTGATGGAAAGCTGTTATACCAAGCAAAAAGTCAAACTTTCGATTTTTTTAAGTGACACCTTATATTATAAATCTCTTGTTGCCCTTAAATTTAGGAGGTGGAAAACGTAAACTAGAGCGTAGCAAATTTTCATCCAAGCAAATTAAATCTTAAGTTGCTCAGGCTAGATGCTCTTTAAATGTAAATGGTGTCTATTTAATGATTAAGAGATATTTATTTTTTATTTAAAGGCATTGGTTCCTCCCTGTGCATCCATTTAATCTTAGTAGCCGATTTCCCACCAGTGGGGGGGGGGGGCACTTGCAATGACAATGGATACGGGGGAAACCCATGGCTTTGGTGACGAGGACATGCAAACAAATAGGGTCTTTGCATGAGAGATGAGAAAAAATGGCCTATAATTGCAGATTATTTGGATGACAAATTTGCTGAACTTTCCAAAAAATGGGGTCATTTTTTTTTTTTTTTTTTAATTTTGTATATGTTGTCTTTGGGTGAAATTTGTCAATTTTTTTCATAAAAAATGTGGGTCTTTGGGTGAGAGTGGTAAAATTAAAAAAAAAAGAAATATGGGTTCATTGGGTAACACTGATGCTAAAAAATGGGGTTTTAACAGCCTTACACAGCAATTTTGTAATTGGGATCCCTGATAGTAATTAATGGTGAAGCTGTCCTTCATTGTGAAAATAGGCAACCTACAAAAATGAACTTTAACTGGACTTGCCGAAACCAACGGAACAAACGTTTAAACATGTTCACATGCCGCTATTTCCGGCCATATATGTTGGAAGGCCATTCCAGCAGCCACTGAATTATTATTGGGATCGGGACTATTAATTATCGTAATACAAATTCCTCTTTTTGAGATTACCTTGACAAAATTGAAGCCTTTACCATTCACAGGTACTAGTTTACTAGCCAATACCAATGCAACTAGGCGAAATTCTCATTTTTTTTTGGAAAATTGGGGGCACTCAGAAAATGTGTGTTATTGCTTTAAATATCATTACAGGGCACAGTGGCAGCCAGGTTTCGGATCGGTCAATAATTAATAACATCGCTAGCGTTGAGAGTTTGGCCATTAAAATTTGGTACTATGGGGTTTTTTGTGATGATGCTGGATCCGAATCTGAATGTTATCAGAATTAACCGTTTTATCAAGACAGGGTGTGTCCAAAAATAATCCAAACCTACTCGATTATCGACAATTAATTAATAACATTCTTTACAGTTGAGAGTTTGGTAATCAATTGGGTCCTAGTTTTTTGTGATGCTGAATCCTAATATGGCTGCTATTATGATGTCAGATATTAACCGTTTTTGTCTATTACAGGGTGTCCCACAAAAAATCAACCAACCCCAAACGTGCCTCAGTTGTACCTTAATGGATATCATGTAAAAATATTTTAATAAAATTTATAAACTGAGATCATTAGATTTTTTAAAAACCAAAAAAGCTATCATAGACATGGTGGAACTAAAGCGTTTAAAGAATAACCGAAATGGTATTCTATCGGGCAATACTTGCAGATGGTAAAGGACCACAGCTCGCAAACACACATATTAAAGTTTATAAACTAAACATTTCTCTTGATAAAATATTGATACTTTAATATTCAAAATATCAAAATATCTCTAGTTAATGCTATTTAAGTCATAAATAATTAGTACACTCTTTCCATAGTTTGGATTTTTTGAGTTATGAAACTGAACATATCTGGGTGGGCATCACTTGCCACCTAAACAGAATTGTAATTGCAACAAAATTAATAATTATGTGTAAACGTCTGTAAAATCGGTAATTTTAAAGGTCCATGGCCCGATCTCACTAATAGCCTTGTCCAGAAGCCCAGATTTACAGGAAGTGGTCAATATGTTGGTCATCAGAAGAAAGCTACTATTTTTCTCATTTTACCCGTAATCTAGGGCAAAGGTATGTTGGTGTGGAAGTAATAGTAATTGAGCGAAATGTACCCTAATTTGGGACCAATATTAATTTTACACAGTACTCTTGGGGCTTACCGAAATCACGTTTTCTGCCTCACATGAAAACCATGAAATATCCCCCCCCCCCGGTGCGAAACTTTACAGGTGGGTGTTGGGGTGAAGGCCCAATTATCAAGATGAAATGAAACGTCATATCATTAAATCGGGGGCCATCCCCCTTTTAATCAATCGACATATCTGATACTGGAAGGATGATTTAAAAAGTCTTTCTTGCTGCTCTTGCAAAAATGAAGTCCATATAGGCTCTTCAGAAAGAGTGAGAGACTGAAGTTCTGTTTAACTGTTTACCATTCTCTTTCTCCTACATTACCACCTTCAATTAAATACAGGTACAAAAGTGACACAAACCGGATTTTCCTATCTTGCAAAAAATGGTGTATATTTCCGGATTGGCCAACTTGCCGGATTGCAAAAAATGAATGATTCCCAAAAACAGACCTTTTTGGAAGCACTTTTATTTAGCACCATTGTATTTGAGTATATGATAAAAATAATATTAATTATAATAATATAATAATATACTGGAAAATGGTGAGATAATCATACCTTCGAATCGGAGTATTCAATATGAGTAGAGCCTAATTAAATAACGCCATACCAATTATTTTTTTAGGATGATTGAGAGTTAGCTTCTAGGAGTCATTGCCTTGCTGTCTGCAGGAAGTTCAGCTTTCTTCATTTTTCCTTGACATGAACCTTCTCACGGATGCAATGTACGGAGCAGAATGAGGCATTTGCCTCCGCATAGATCCCGCGTTTAGTCTTCATTCGGGAGGAACTTCCTAGTGAGAAAACGCTCGGAAGTTCTTGACCTTCTTGATAGACGCCTCTTGTGCCTCTTCACTTCGCATGCCAATGGGCAGCTCCTTGGACCTGACGGACTTGAGCGCATTGACACAGAACCCTTGTGAACCACCTTGTGGCATATAATACCAATCACAACGGCTTGTATAGAGCTTGTATATTACACCTTGAAAAAGTCTAAAGCCTTGTGGGCAGCCCTGCATAGGCCCTATATGTGCCCACCGGCACGCCACAAGCAGATTTTTCTTCATGACGGGGCGTTAGCAAAACGACCCTCTAGATCCCTGGGAGGCTGGATTGGTGGCCAGCCAAATTTTGTTGTATCATTCAAAAACCTTTTTTTTCATATAGACTGAACTTCAAGTCGTCGGTTAGAAGGTGGGACAAATTATAGGCAAAAAAAAGTCTAGTCTTATTATAAACCGAAAGTGGAATATAAGTGATCAAAATTGACTCTTGATATATATGCACTTCCAATTCAAAGAAAAGATACTGAACATAGGTTTTCAGAGGACATGTTGTATGGTGAAAAAGGGCAATTCTAAAATATATAAAAAAGACAAGAGAGTTTCCAGAGTCCATCTATTAAGCCTGTGATTGATAACAACAACTTGAAATCCTGCATTTTTAAGCCATTTTGGGAATAAAGTACACTGAAAATTATGTTATGTGTTCCCGTGACTTCAGTTATGTGTTTGGTTTGGGCTACCCCGGGATTCCATAGCGTTCAAACAATTTCAGATTTATATGTCTGGATGGTTACTGGGTATTGGAAACATAAAATTGACATTTTGAAGGGGTCGATTTTGAATTATTGACACCCCCTGGCCCACTGTGCAGTGTACAGGACTGAATATACCACTCAATATTTCCCCCCCAAAGCACTTGTTTTTGTTGTGATTATTCAATCACTTACAGGCACTGAAAGAAGAGGTCAAAAAAATGCATGGTTTAAGAATTTCAACAGCAGTCATACAAATCAAGAAACCAGCAATGGAAGATGACACTGGAGTTATTATGCAGTTATCTTTTAATAGTGAAAAAAATAACATATTTGTTGTTTAAAGATGTAGTATGTGATTAATTTTGGCTTACAAAAAGTTGAGATTTGTTACCTGTGACAAGTATGGATTAGGTGTTGTCAAGAATGCAATGCATCTTTCCTGCAGATTAAGCCATATAACTATGGGGCAAAACAGGTCTCGTGGTTTGAAGACTGCCTTGTTTATGCCCTTGCAATTTCACCCCCGGCCCTGGGGGTCCGGGACTAGCGGGGACTTAGACGGGAATGTACATTTTGCATCGTGACCACCCCCGCCTTTGTCCCCGCTAAAGTAGCCCGAAATCCCTGGTAGCCGGGCTTACATTTGTTGTACATCCCCCGCTAGTCCCGGCCCCTACTCGCCGGGTTTCACGGTGTGGGGACAATCCCCGCATATTCTCGGCCAGTGGGCGGGGGGACTGCTTTAAACTCTGTACAATCCCGGATCGGTCCCGGCCGGACTATGCGACAAACAGGTCTAGCTATATATAAAATCATACTAAATTTTGGATCGCCGGAATTGTCAGAACCGAGCCGAAATTTCACCACATCGGAAGTTTATGTTTGAGCAAAAAAATAAACCTTGTTTAGTAGGTTTGTGTAAAAAAATCCATGAAATGACCAATATCCTGGCATTTACCAAGGAATATCAAATAGCTTCAGACCTACCTAAGATGATTTTATGAATTAAATGAATCAGACAAAACTTCTTCTAGTAATTTCTTGTTGATTCAGTTGATATTATTTTTTAAAAATTTCCTGTTGATTTTTGACGTTTTTTGGCAATTTTACGTTGAAAAATCGATCCTCGGATTAGTGGATATCTCGACCGTTGCGACGACGTGCGTGTGTGGTACTTGTATAGCTTGCGGTTTGCCTTTCACGACATGGGAAATGAAGAGGATAGGACTCTGCAATGGTTAGACTATATAAAATGGTGATAAACTACAGATTTGACGGGCGATAATGCTCACTGATAGCCTGGCTTTATATGGTGTGACACATGCGGTTTTAAAGTCCCCGTTTATGTCCCGGCTCGGCTGCCGGGAAAATTTTTTGTACCTCCCCGCTTAAGTCCCAGCTATCAATCATCAATGATTGTCCCGGCAGGGACTCCGGGGAAAAGCGATAAGGAACTACACCTAGTAAAAGACGGAATGTCTAAAGTCTCCGGCTAACATCCCGGCTTGCGGGGCAATACTTTTTTGCTAACATGCCCCCCCACCTCCCTCTTATCCAGGCTATGTCCCGGCATATACCCCGCTATGTCCCGGGACCCCCAGGGCGGGATTGAAATGAACAAGTGCATTATGTCCAATTTTCATTTTCTGTTGGGTGCAAGAGATACTAGATAGGACAATATACAAATATCTTGCTTTTATGAGAGCTCTCCATCGAGAAATAGGAAACAAACGTTTCACCAAACAAAACAACCAAGCCAACCAAACATTGAAAATTACATGTTGAATTTGGGGATTAAAGGAGCATTGCGTGATCCACCAGCCTTGTCCCCTGACCCTACCTAAAAAAGTTGAAATTCTATATATTCAGAACTGTTGACCTAAGTATCGTATGTGTGCTTAATCTTAAGTGCAAATTGGATCTCGTCTGGAAAAAAAAATTCATAATTATGTATTTTTCATTCGTAAACGGACAGAAAGTGTGACACAGTGGCCAAGGCACCGTGATACAAACATTTGCTCGTAACATTAAAATGCACCATCAGAATCAAATGAAATTTTGGAAATTACTTTTTCTGAAGAATATCTAGTGAACCATAAACAAAATTGAACCTGCTTGGTTTACAAAATGCACCTTTAGATACCTTAAAAGCAATAACAGCATATTTTTCTAAGAGTGCCCCTAATTTTCAACATTTGAATTTTTTGCACAGTAGTATTTGTAATTGTCTAGTGAACTATACCTGCGAATGGTAATGCTCAAAAGGGCGTTTTTGTCTTAAAAAAAGCAATTGTGTAATTCGAATCGGCATTCCCGATTTCAATTAAACGGCTGAGCTGGAAACGTCCAAATGACCTCTAACTTGACTTTCCTGAACCAACTGAACAACTTATGGATGAGCATATACTTCATAAACTTTGAAGTACAAAGTAAATTAATCGATGCGCTGCGCTGCGCAGCATTATCGCGCCTTACTACAAAACGCGCTTATACATTCTTAGGCGCAGTCTAAATCGCGCGCGTTGAAGACACAGCGCGTGATGCAAGATCAAAACAAATCTCTTACACTGATACACAAAATACTGGTCATACAAGTCGACAAATACCAGACATTCCTTGTGAGACTGGTGTGGGAGTTTGATTACTTTGTACTTCTAGGTTTACAGAGTATAGACACGTACATGCTGCTGTTTTCTACCTATTTCATAGGATGTTCCCAGCAACCACTGAATTATTTTCTGTATGATACTAATTATCCTGATTACAAAATTCCTTCTTTTGCAATACATAGACAAGCTTTACCATTCACAGGTAAAGTTTACTAGCCAATTACCAATGCAACTGTGCAAAAATCTCAAAATTGGGGGCACCCTTCAAAAAATGTGCTGTTATTGCTTTAAGCTTACTTTGTCAAATCTTGAAACTTACCTTTAGAATATTGGGTGAATACCATGCATGTGTGTACAGGGACCTCTTTTTGCTGATACATGTACATGAAGTAAAACAAAATGTTAAAGATACAATGAGAGATTTTACATATCAGGTGTCCCTAAAAAATTGAAAGTTCTGATTTTTGCCCTGATGTAAAGCTTTCCATCAATAATATCCCCATCTAAAAGGATGAAGCTGAGAGATGTTTCTTTGGTACAAGAATTGTGAAATTTCTAATTTCGTATAGGAGCAAATACAAAATTCAGCCTATGTTTTATATAGAAATATAAGCGAATCAAAATCACCTTTTTTCTCTTTTTTAAGAAGTTTCTGTAGCCAAAAACAAGGTAATAAACTACCGATTTGACTGGCGATACTGCTCACTGAAAGCCTGGTTTTATCATGTGTGACACATGCGTAGTTCCCGTTTTATGTCCCGGCGTGCCGGGAAAATTTTTGTACCACCCGGCTTAAGTCCCAGCTACATGTATCATCAATGATTGTCCCGGATTGTCCCGGCAGGCGGGGACAAGCTAATGTAACATATCCCATCGAGTCCCGGCTAACATCCCGGCGTGCGGGCAATACTTTTTTGTACAAGGCCCGGTTATGTCCCGGCATATACCGCGCTATGTCCCCGGACCCCCAGGGCCCATCAGGATTTGAATTGACAAGTGCATTATGTCCAATTTTCATTTTCCTGTTGGGTAGAAGAGACCATAATTACAATATATTAGCTTGAGAAGCATCCATCGAGAAATAGGAAACAAACGTTTCACACACACCAAGCACAAAACATCATATTTGAATTACAATGGAATATTGGGGATAAGACCCATTTCGTGATCCACATCCTTGTCCCCACGACTTACCACTCAAAAGTTGAGATTTTATTAATTCAGAACTGTTGACCAAGAAGTATAGTATTGTCCTTAATCTTAAGTGCAACATTTGCTCTCGTCTGGAAAAAAATTCGTAATTATTTATTTTTCATTCGTAAACGGACAGAAGTGTGACACAGTGGCCAAGGCACAACCGTGATGCAAACATTTGCTCGTAACATTAAATCATGGCACCATCAAATCAAACTGAAATTTTTGAATTTTTTTTTCTTGGAGAATATACTAAGTGAACCCATCACAAAATTGAACCTGCTTGGTTTACAAATGCACCTGAGATACTTAAAAGCATTACCAGACATATTTTTCTAAGAAGTGCCCCTAATTTTCAACATTTGAATTTTTTGCACAGTATCTTTGAAGTGGTCTAGTGTGAACTATCCTGCGAATGGTAATGCTCAAAAGGGCCGTTTTTGTCTTTAAAAGACAGCAATTGTGTAATTCGAATCGGCATTCCCGATTTCAATTAAACGGCTGAGCTGGAAACGTCATGAGACCTCTAACTTGCCTTTCCTGAACCCACTACAACTTATGGATGACATATACTTCATAAACTTTAGAATACACATTAAATTATCGATGCGCTCGTTGTGCAGCATTATCGCGCCTTACTACAAACGCGCGTATACACTCTCTAACTCGTGGCGTCGTGAAGACCCAGCGCGTGAATGCAGATCAAACAAATCTCTTACACAACTGCTAACACCAAAATACGGTCATACAAGTCGACAAATACCAGACATATCCTTGTGAGACTGGTGTGGTGTTTGATTACTTTGCTACTTCTAGTTTTCCAGAGTAATAAGACAACGTAACATGCTGACTGTTTCCTCCTATTCATAGGATGATTCCCAGCAACCACGAATTATTTTCTGTATGATACTAATTATCCGTGATTACAAATTCCTTCTTTTGCATAACATATACAAGCTTCACCATTCACAGGTAAAGTTTACTAGCCAATTACCATGCAACTGTGCAAATAATCACAAAATTTGGGGCACCCTTCAAACATGTGCTGTTATTGCTTTAAGCTTACTTTGTCAATCTTGAAACTACCTTTAGAATATGGGTGAATACGCATGCCTCGTGTTAAGGGACCTTTTTTGCTGATACATGTAATGAGTAAAACAAAATGTTAAAGATACAATGAGAAGATTTATTACATATCCGGTGGCTCCTCAACAATTGAAAGTTTCTGATTTTTGCCCTGATGTAAGCTATTCCATCAATAATTAGCCCCATCTAAAAGGATGAAGCTGAGAGATGTTCTCTTTGTACAAGAATTGTGAAATTTCAATTTCGTATGGAATCACATACAAAATTCAGCCTAATGTTTAGTATAGCAATATAAGCGAATCAAATCACCCTTTTTTCTATCTTTTTAAGAAGTTTCTGGAGCCAAACAACTAGGTTAATAAATCTATTGAGTGTCAATCTGTATGAAATTACATATTATGACACAATATTGGGTGTCTCAATCTCTCGTATGCACTTTAAAGGTGTGTGTTCCGCTCGCCGTATGGACGCCCCTGATTTCACCGGAATTTGGATCAATTTTGATATCAAGTGAACGCCCATTATTTTGTGTCGCCTCCTTAAGGCAGGATAAAGACCATAGGGATCAATTTGTCCACTGTTGTTTTTTTTTTTTTTTTTTTTTTTTAATATTGTTGTTTTCTGTTGTGAATTTTGTCTGTAATATCTGCATACTTCGATTGATTTAAACCAAACTAGGTCATAATGCAACATGGATTCCATCACAGTTTGCGAATGAGGTCAAAGGTCACATGCCATAGTCAGGGTCATGTGACGGTCACGTTTAGCTAAAAATGTGAAATTGATAACTGAAAAGTGAAGATCAATTGGAACCAAACTTGAGTCAAAGCCTAAGGTACACATTGGATCCCTCATTTTTTGATGCGATCAATGTCCACCATGCCAATTTCAAAGGTCATACGAGGCTTATCATTTACAAACTGCGACAGCAGGCGTTTCCAAAGGACCCATATTTTTTTGGAATTGATGTATTTTTCTTATTGTCGCCCTGAAATTTCAGCCTACCAAATACCATTAAATTATCTTCCCAAGATACAGATCTAAAAAACGGCCCTTTTCTTGGTTTCCCTCAATATTATATTAGGGCCTTGATTAAATGTGCATTAAATTTTTCTACTATAAAACCACAAGTTTGTTTCCATATACTTGGGTCAGGGGGCCGTGCCGGCAGTTGCGGGGCAGCACCCCCTAAGAGTTTCAAAATTCAGAAAAAACGGTTTTAAGCAATAATATAACATTAAAATTAGGTTTCTTACACGGTATGAAGTATATAACGTGTCATTTATCACCCTCTGAGATTTTGCCCTGGTGCAGGTTTTCATATCAAGTAGAGAATACGGTACACATAAATTGGAATAAAGCACCTTTAATTATTATTTATTCACCATCTGCGGCCCATTATTGAAAATGCACATTCTGATGGGTGTTTACTGCCATTATTCTGCATAATTGGTTCGCACAATTCATTTTCCATTATATCACCTGTTTTCGGTAATAGAATAGAAATAAAGGGTTTGGCAGTAATTATGGGCTCATAATGTTATCCTCGTTGGAAAAAATTAAAATAATGGACGCGGCTGCGCCTCGTCCATTAATTTTATTTTTCGCGACCTCGGACACATATATCGCCCAGAACGGAACTGCCTCACCCTTATATTTTCGTAAATTCTTTTTGTACAGTTTTATTTAAAATACTTAAAAAAAGCAAAAAATAAAAAAAATAATGAGAATCCTATTCTGGACGTTTGGGGAAGAAGGGTTTGAAATTGTTATTCTAAAGTCTGAAGCATGCGAATCCAGAATTTTTGGGTCCAACCCACACTCAGGGAAATTGTGGATTAACATGTCACATAAGGGGGTAATAATTAGTCCATAAGGTAAAATTTATGTAATTCAAGTCATTGTGGTTAATGTACACCAATACAATATTTTACTCATAATAAGAGATTAAAAAAAAGGTTACATTTTTTCTAGGTTTCCGACCTATAGTTAGTTACACAGTTACAGCCCTATTAAAGTTTAAGTTCATCCTGAGCCAAAATTTCCATGCTCAGATTTTGGTGGCAACTGGTGTCATTATTGCTCTGGTCATGCTGAAGCAGACAATGCTTTAAATTGGGTGACCGCCTGTATACAATTTTGAGGTCAGTTTTATGGGACACTCTGTAGACATGTAGAGGGCGCACACCACTAAATAAACTCTCCATTGACATACACACTAAAAATACCACATCGCACCCGTCTGATTTGCACCCCGCGTGACATATTTTGAATTATTTGCATCTATTTCTCTATAGAGCACAACTGAAACTTTCAAAGAATTTGCAAATTGTTTTATGCATTTACTGTATAGATTTTCAGAAAAAGGCATATAATCGCCACCACTATCTTATAAACCGACGTGTAGCCTCATAGCCGCTTTTCGAACAGGGCCGGAACGTCGGGGGCCTAGTTTCTACACAGAATCGAATTCAAAATTTTGTGAAATCTCAGCGATGGTCAAGCTATACTCTTTCACTTTTATTATAATATACCACCTCACTAGGAACCGGTCCCAAATTACTCTGCAAAATATCTTCGCACTGTTTGTTATTTTACCGGACTACCTACTCATTCCCCCAAACGTGGAGAGCGATTAGTGTTGTGTCCCTAAAGACCCTTGTTACATTTGGCCCACTAATTATGCCAACCGAATGCCAACATTGTAAAATAAGGCAAGAAAAACATATTGAACACCAGTTTCAACCAAAGCGGAAGCATGGATCAGTTTTACGCCAGGATGACCTTAAAAAAAAACCTATGCAGGGATGTAGCCGTGTAACTATAGTCGACTAGACAAACATTTACTATACACCTTTTTTATTCCTTATAATGAGACACTTGGTGTACAATCTTCATAGAAAGGCCTTGCCCGCCAAAACCCCACCTGTAAATTGCCCACCAGTATTTTAATCTCTTTTGATATGAGAGATAAAATGCGATTTTGGAAGCCTCCATAGAGGACTTTTGTAAAATAATATTGGTCGATCACAACACATATCGCAAACCAAACATCCTTTAGCTTGGAAGGAATACACACGGTAAATGTTAAAAAAAAGTAGGTAGCCTTCCTTCAAAAAACAAATTTTTGACCACTTCTGGTAAATCTTGGGTTCTGGGAATGAAGCTATTAGGGATCGGTCCATGGCCCTTACATAATGCATATCTTGAACCGAAAGGTACAATAATCATTCTGTAAGGACGGTACAAGTATCTCAACCACCGGGTGGGGGGGGGTTACTCGTGAAAAAGGGTAAGGTAACATAGGTGCTGGCAGATAGGGAAGCACATTCACCCCTTACTATAACAATGGGTCGTTTTTCCCACCATCCTACTATAATTGGGGGATTGGGTCATTTTTTGAGGTCATTGCTACTATAAAATAAATGGGTCTATTTTTTTGTCCCCCGCCAACTTTTGCTGGCGAAGGGGGACTATATAAATGGTAGCCGGTCGTGTGGGTGTGCGTCCCGCGCGATACTCTTTTGGATCTAATCAGTGTGGAAAGTCCATCTTTGCACATAGATGTATCGCAATAGCGTGGGTGTATTACAAAGTGGGGTATGTGACATGGGTCAAAGGCCAAAATAGGCTAAATCGCTATAATACATGTTGTCAACAGGAGTATCTTTGATTGGAGCAAGTATGGGTGTCCCTCTTCCGCACTATAGATGTCACTCAAGTTAGCTGCGATGAGTTCGGAGAGGGTCTGTGGCATTAGTCAAAGGTCAAATGGGGTCCAAAATACGCAAAACTGGAGTTAAATTGCTATAACCAATTTAAATCTGTTGGTAGATGATGAAACTTGGTGGGTTGTGGTCACATTCAGTGCTGAAAATTTTTAAGGTCCTTTTCCAAGGTCATTCGAGGTCTCCAAGTCCAATCACTTAACATGTGGTAGGAGGAGAAATTGGTGGGTGTGGTCAACATTCATGCCAAAAATGTGAAGGTCCTATTCTAGATCATCCGAGGTCATCCAAGGTTCAATCACTTAACAAGTGGTAAGGATGATGAACCTTGGTGGGTGTTGGTCAACATTCAGTGCCAAGAAATTTTGAGGTCATTTCAATGTCATCCGGGGTCATATCAAAGGTCAAGTCACTAAGAATGTGGTAGGAGGATGAAAATTGGTAGGATGTGAGTCAACATTTCAGTGCCAAAACTTTTGAAGGTAACATTTCAAGGTCATCTGAGTCACCAAGGATCATCACTTAACCTTTGGTAGGAGGATGAAAATTGGTGGGTGTGGTCAACAATTCAGTGCCAAAATTTAACGGTCATTTCAAGGTCCATACTGAGGTCCATACCAGTCAAATCACTTACATGTTGTAGGAGGATGAAAATTGGGTGTGGTTGTGGTCACATTCAGTGCCAAAAAATTTTGATGGTCTTTCAAGGTCATAGTGGGCTGATTCATATTAAGGTCAAATCACTAATCATGTGGTAGGAGGATGAAAACTTGGTGGGTGTGGGCAACATTCATGTTGAAACCTTTGGAAGGTCATTTCAAGTTCATGTGGGGTCATTCAACATCAAATCACTAACAATATGTAGGAGATGAAACTAGGTGGGGTGTGGTCAACAATCCATGCCACCCAATTTTGGGTAGTCCTTTCAAGGTCATTCAAGGTCAAATCTTTGCACATGGTTGTATGGTCAATGAAACCTGGTGTGTGTGGTCACATACATGCCAACATATTTTGAAGGTCATGTGGTGGGCATTCACGGTCAAAGCACTATCATGTGGTAAGGATGATTAACTTGGTGGGTGTGGTCAACAGATTCAGTGCCAAAATTATTGAAGGCAATGTCAGGAATAACCCCGTCGTTCAAGCACCACTTATTTTCCATCACAATCCCCCTTCCCTAAGAATCTTCAAATTGTTGCTTCTTGTTATTTAGCTACTGCACTGGGCAGGGGAATTTTGCTTGTTCGATAACTCGCCTTGTGTCAATTTTTGGTCACAATTTTACTATTGAAAATGGGATCGTTTTTTTCTGATTTTTTTGGTAAATCACAATGAAATGGTTGATTTTTCTGATTTTCGGCAAAGTTGCTATTACCATGGTCGCTTTCGCTAGATACTATGAAAATGGTCGCGAAATTTCAAAGCAAACTGTAAAAAAATGACGAAAAAGTCAATAACATTTTGGAACCAACTATATAAATGGGTCATATTTCTTAATGTAAATTTGTCACTATACACATGGGTCGATTTTCTTTACCCGGCAGACGCACACTTGTACCCAATTTTGGGTCGAGTACCCCCCTCCCCGGGATCTCAACCCTTGTTTTTGTGCCATGGATAATGCCATAATAAAAAGTATATGCTTTCACCTGACTATAAAGTGCAATTCATGTTGATCACAGTGTAGAACGCTCACAAACTTTTGTTTTCGTGAATTACTGCTTTTTGGTGGCATTTGGAAAGTATCATTGCTGGGGCTTTGAACGTTTACACAATTTGGCTATCTAATTTTAAATTTCACATAACGCTTGGATGTATTCAAGAACTTTATATCAATTGACAACCAGAAATGTCAAATTTAAGCGATGTGGATACACAAGTTGTGTAGATGTTCATATGGTATTTGTTACCCAGCATGCCTTTGTAGATTCTATTTATCGTTTGTTTGAAACTAAGTACATTGGTTTTCCCAAGGGGGTTTGGGGAGCTTAGCCCCCTCTCGGTTTTTTGCTAATGATTAAAAATTCAGCTCATTATGCGGGTGTGGAACACCAGCCTGGTCTTCTTAGGTGGACAAATTCCTGGTCAGTTGCAAAGACAAAATTCTTTATTCGCAAGCACACTGTCATGCTCGCATGGGGCTAAAGGGTGAAAAGAGGCTTTATTTCGCATAATTATACTCTTTTGGCCTTTCCTAATTTTTCCCTCAACAAATTTTCCAAGGGGGAACTCTGCTCCTCTCACCACCCTTGGTGGCTAGGTCCCCTATTATAGGGCAGATATTAATAACTACCTTGCCCCAGTAACTTGCCCCCGGGGTGCTCTCAGTCACTGGGCTTTGTTTTGTAACTTGCTCTTGAACTAATTTAAATAATTGAAGAGTTTAATTTAGGCATTTGGGTTATTTCAAAAGAGAAAACTGTGGTTTATAATAATGGCAATGAAAACAGCATGGTCTTGTCCCCCCCGGATTGAGGTGCGAACAAGAAAACGCTTAAAAGGGTCTCTTTTTTTCACAGGGCGATGTTACCAGCGTACCTTGATATACGGGTATCAAAACAGCAACCTCTGGAAAAAGGTGTGGTTTTTTCTTAACCCTGGCATTGTGATGTACTATGTTAATACTCAAATTAAGCAGGGATCAGTGATCAAAAATATTGTAAAGTCAGCAGATACGAAAGGTATATTAACAAAAACAATGGCTTGCTTGTTTAGGGTAGGCAAAACTGACAAAAATTCTTTATAGGGTAGCAAAGCAGTACAAAATCTTTTGTTTAGTTATGTTTTTTAGTCATTGGAAATACTTGTTTAGTTTGCATTTTGTATGTTCCATGTTCACGCATCATATCCACCTTTGAAGTGCCCCCACCCCCGGGGTCTTGTTCCCTATTAAATACTTACTTGAGTATCCCAGTGAAGCAAATCTAGGAGGTTGTAGATTAAACCTTTGTTAATTGTGTATCTATCATTTTAAAGTTTAATTGTATCATGAAGTCTATGAAATGTGTTGAAAAAAGGATGTTTACTATACATGCCCTTTTCTGTGTAGTCTGCAAATAAAAAATAATTCAAAAGTGTATATACAATTGTCTGATTGTGTATCCTTTTAATAGCATTCGACTTTAGCAGTGAGTACTACAAAAGAACCAAATCTCTCAGAATTTTTTTTCCGTTTTATAAAATGTAACTGACACAATTTATTTTAGTATAATATTTTTTTTATTTTTTTTATATTTTTGACCTTTGACGTCCATGTGGTGACCATTTTTTTTTTAGGACAGTGTCAACCTGAGTTTTTCCTATTTTGTTTGTAACTTTGCAATATTTGATTATTGTAGGAAAAGTAAATGCATTTTTAGAAAGAAATTGGACTTGAAACCCGAGGGTGGCATCAGATTATGTAAACAAAACTTTTCAAACTTTCCGCAATTTTTGAGAAAATACTAAAGAACCTGACTGTGCCCCAAATTGTCAGACAGCATAACAAAAACAATTTGAATTTTCATGATTCTTATGTTCTTTTTTAGAACAGACAAATTTGTCTAGGACGTTTTTTTCAAATTTTTTTTTATAGAGCGTTTTCGAAATATAATGAAAATGTCAAAAAAGAAGTGTGATTTTATCTTTTCCAAAATTGAGTATATATTGGAGCATATCATGTTTTGAAGGTCCTGCTTTGTCCTATTAAAGTTTGGCACTTTTTTGAAAAGCAAAGTGTTTTATTATCTGACCTTCTATTAGTCAATGCACTGGTCCAATACTACAATCCTACTCTATTATGCATAAATCAATAGTAGATTCAACCATCGTGTCACCAGCGGAAAAGTTTGGACAGCGTCGATTAGCTAGGAGAGGAGGCAGAAAAGAAATATGTGGCCCGATTCATCTGGTTCATGAACGAACTAAGATAATCTGGCTTTTTATGTTGGACATTTTACGTAGCGAGTGTGCAAAGACGCTTTGTATAGACCAGTTAACAGCAATGTTTTTTCAAAATGTTAGGCCTGTGGTATCTTGAAATAGGTCGGCCTGACTGTTACACCACTGGGAATTGTTGTTAGAGTTTTAATTACTAGGGCCCATAACGATTCGCAGGAATGGATTCGCAGGCAACAGGCAAGAAGTGACCGTTAGGGATGTTTAATGGTCTATAAAAAACAGGGGCGCTCAAAATTGTCGGTAAAACATTAAATCACCTGTTACATTGAATACCATAAAGCAAATACGATAGGTCAGAATGTTTGAGAGTTAATTAGCTATAAATGAAGCTTATGTTGCCTTGAAGCTTTAATAAGTATAGAATTGCTTTTCTCTATATGGGTCCCCATGTTCAAATAGATTTAGCGTGGAATTTAATTTCCACCATGAACATGCCCATCATTCAAAGCCCATACCTTAGGAAAAGTACAAGAGGTGACACGATGGTTGTGATCTACTATACTATTATAATCTGTTTTTTTAATGCAGGTGTTTCCCCCCGTCAGAAGTGGAGGCGACGGGAGCAAAATTTGGGTGTTGTCAAAAGGCTAGCACAGCGAGCCGAAAAAATTTTTGTCAAAAAAAAAAGTCCACTTCTGGCAAATCCGCACCCCCCAAATAAATCCTGCTACGGGCTGAAGGAATGCAACCTAATGAGGACAGCTTCGGCATTGTTAGTCATTATTGGCCGGTATGGACACTGCTATATACAATATACAGAACTGAGTGGAGTTCATACATTGCAGAAGAGCTATTTCTTCCTTTTTTGTCATTTGTTTCAGTGCAAAATATAAAATGATTGGGAATTCTACAAACTTATCCTTCACTTATAAGCTATCTGCAAATTAAATTAGACACTATCAGTGTATAAGTTAGAATCAGAAAAAAAAATGTGTTTGGTTCAGATTTTGACATGTTTGTAACAAGGATAAGTATCCTAAACAAGTTAGCTAATCCTAATTAGAGGAGGTGTTGAAGCAGCAGCCAAAGAGTGGTTGGCAAATGCAGCCCTTGTGGAATGCCTAGCGGGTGTCTGAGAAAAACCTTACGGCTGAGACAGAAGCGAGACAAGGCAAAGAAGAAATTCCTCATTGATAGAACCAACAATTCAAGGAATGCATGGCGGAATCTAAATGCGAGGCTGAATGAATCATAAATCTGATGAAACTGCCAAACTCAACAAACAGATGGATGACTTGAAAGTTGCAGATGAAAAGGGTGAATGTAATACAACGTGGAAAATTATTCACGAAAATCTATGGTCAGGATAGAAGATCTTCCACCAAAGTCAAGAAACGGGATGGTACAGGCCCCATCAAGTGAAAAAGAACTTCTGATGAGTGGCGGCACTATTTAGATCTATTCAACAACGATAATGGTCCACCAACATCTTACCCTTCTCCTGCTGCTCAGGACCTTCCTATATGAAGGCCCCACATCCCTCAAGAAACCAGAAGCAAAGTCAAGGAATGAAAAACACAGGGGCAGCTGGATTGGACAGTGCAATAACATAAGAAGCACTCCAGAGTGGTGGGGAGGTATGTTTGGACAGGTCATTCACAAGTTGTGCGTTGAAGGTTTCACCACCTCCATACACCCACCCGAACAGTGGATCACTAACATCATTGTTCTTTGCCTCAAGAAAGGAGGACCTCAGCTGCATGAATAATTACAGAGAAATTACTTGAGGTCAGTGGCAGCAAAAGTCTACAACAAAATACTGTAAAAGAATACGAGAGGCAATGGTGATCTATACTAAGATCCAACCCAGCTGGTTTCGCCCAGGTAGCAGCTGTGAACAGCAGGTTCACATCCTGAGGAGAATCAGAGGCTTCAGAGTTATCAACTCCCACTCACCATCACTTCATCGATTTAAGAAAGCATTTGACTCATCAAACAGGAAGGTCAGGTTTTCGCTTCTCCGCACTATGGTTATCCCAGACAGGTGGTAAAGCGGTTCTCTACAGCAATTCCAAAAGCACTGTTATGGTAGAGGGAAAATCTCGGAGCCTTCCTCGTTTCAACAGGGGTACTGAAGGGAGAGTTTAGCTCCTTTATTTTCAATGTGCTGATAGACTACTTGCTTGAAAAGGACAACTAAGATACAGATTCCGGATGGATGACACATCCACGTCAGCCAGGAGGTATCAGCCAACGATCTAAACGACCTAGATTTCGCTGACGATGTCGCCCTACTGGAGTCTTCAATCCCCAGAGCTCAGGCCACAGTTATCAAGAAACAGCAGCTGCAGCTGAAGAACTGGGCCTTATCATCAGTGTGCAAAATACAGAGTAAGTGACTACCAACTGCAACCCACTTCCACTGCTTAAAGTTTATGGCGAGTGCATCAACCATGTCTCCGACTTAAAAATATTGGTTGATGATGGCTTCCAGTTCGTAAAAGACCTGAACAGACGAAAAGCCCTTACCTGGGCAGCATTTTGGAAGTTGAAGCGCGTATGGAGAAGTCAAGGTATACCACATCGAAATGCAAAGTAAGCCTCTTCACACAACATGAGTTGACCGTATTTTGTATGGCTGCGAAACTTGGGTGCTGACAAACAATTTGGAGAGTAAGGTCAATTCTTTCGCAAAAACATGTTGCTACAGAATCAGGCGGAACGTCAAGAGCATGGATCGTGTCCCAAAGGCCAAATCTATGGTGCTACAGGTACGGAGCCCCTGATAAACCGAGTAAGACTGCGACAGCTTACTTTTCTTGTCTATTTTAAGGATGCCAGAGGGAGAGTCTAGTAGGTTATATGCTTCCTACACACCACCAACAACATGCAAGAGGAAGCAAGGCCGACAGAGAACAGAAATCTATCCTACATCCAAAAAGCTCTTGGGGGACACAAACACATGTTGTTACAACCAAAGGCTATCTCAAAACTTGGCCCAAAAAAGAAGTGACTGGAGCGGAAACTTGCGATCGCCTGCTGGCCAGTCGACTGATGATGATTAGCTATCCTAACATCCTTTGCAACTGAAAAATTGTCAAAAAAGGAGAAGAAAAACGGCAGTTAGTAAGTAGTGTTCAAGATAGGGATCTCATTGTAACGTTTTGCAGTGAGTAGTGATGTCTGTATGTAAATAATGGCAAAATATTCGGATTTTCCCTTCTAAGGTTGTTGCTCTTAGTCGTATCACTTGCAGGGTTGTGTTAGGATACCTAACTTGTTACAGAAATACACAAATCTGATTTTTGATGTTTTTGTTTTTTTTTAAAGTTTTTGATTTAGCAAATCGATGATAGTGCTTAAAAGGCACAGGATTAAAGGGACGAAGAAAAATAGGATCCATCAAAATAAGTATCAGTATATAATCATTTTTTGGTAAATTAGATTTTTCACGTGTTAAAACTGAGTTTGTCAGTCAATAAACTTAGGTTTAACTGAAAAACTTTATTGACGAAAAAACTTAAGTTCATCGAATTAATGAATATCGGGCTGGAAGTAAGCAAAACTTCTAAAGTTGTTGTAGTAATAATGTAGTGAATATATCAAATATTACTCAATTTGTATTTTTTCTATATTCCATAACTGGGAAATTTAGGGGCACTTTTTATAGGAAAATATGCTATTTGTCATTGCATGTGCATTGTTAATGGCCGTACATGGTGTGCTTTAGAATTTTTCTGCGCACATTGGATGGATTCATTTTTTGAGAGGTGTGTGCATTTTCGTTAGAAACATCTGATGGATTTAATGAACATATTCAGATTTTTTGTAAAAAGGTGTGCTGTAATAAAATTTATGAATTAGGTTTTCTCGTGCATTGGCAAAAGTCCATCAATTGCATAAGTTTGACCAGACTCTAATGCACGCAATGAGTGGTAACTGCCTTGGGCAACTGGGGGAAGAAGGGTGCCTGAGCAGGGCCAGGGTGTTTAAAATCATAGGAGGGGCGAAACGAAAAATCATAGGGGGGAAAACATTACACGTTTACTCTTATAGGAAAAACCCAAAATTCGATACACAATTATTGCTGAAACCATGTTTTTTCCTGAATATGAAACTCTCAGGGGGGAAGCCGCCCCTTGCCACCCCCTGAGGGGGCGAATTGGGTCCCTTCTCCATAGACACTGAACAAGACGGTCAGTTATTGGGGTGGCTGGCCGGGGGGTGCTGTCCCCCGGTTGGTTATGCCACTGGGACACGCTACGCCGCCCCTTGTGGAGCTTAATTGTGCCATTATTCATCGTCATTTTTAACTATATTACACACCAAGTAAATTTAACCTGCAGCCAACATTAACCTTCAATAATAACGTGGGCCAAGTAAATTGGGGGGGGGGGGGGCCTGTTTTAAGGCACTTAAGTGATCCGCCTCAAAAAAATCAAGAAGTTTTATCATGATTTAATTTCCTGGACCCAAAACCCCACATGTAAAGTTTGTGCTGATATTTCCAATATGTTTTGATGCAAGAGCTAAAAATGTGATTGTTGAATGAAACCAATTTTGTCTTATTAAAATTGTTTAAATTCTATATATGCAGCTATATAATAGATAATATATATATATATATATTATATATGATATAATTATATATATAATCTATATCTTACATCACATATCTACGCTAGGGCGAAATTTTCTTTCATAAACATGAGTTTGACGTTAGGGCGAAATTTTGTTTCGCCTTATCGTTATCTTTTGTTTGCGCTTTATTCCATCAAAGAACTGAATATAATTATGCAAATGAGAGATAAGTTCTAGCTAACAATAGATATGAATATTAATGAATAATCATAATAAGAAAGGCTCTTATAGGGACTAATGAATAGTTATATTTCGCCCCATGGTTCAATCTAGTAACATATTATAGAATTTATATAATATATATATATATATATATAAATAATAAATTACTTCTAATTTCAGGAATCTGTGCTTGTAGATTGCACATACAAGCCGAATTACTAAAACCGACCAAGATGAGGACAACTCCCAAGTTCCACCCAAACCATGCCCGCAAAATACAGCAATGCTACCACCAGGCTCATTCAATGGCAAAACCCCCGCATTTAAACAGGAGGGGGCAGTGGGCGGGGGAAGGGGATGGCTACTATGCTTTCATCTCTTGGAGCACAAGTTGTCATATCCAGCAGGTTTGTATGTACAGTTCTGTTAAAATGAAACACTACATAGAAAATCAATGTAGGTTGTATGTTTTATTTTGTAGTTTAGAAGTCGCACAAGTAATTTTTATGTTCCAAGAGGTTTTATTCAGTTCGCAGACATCATTTTCCCTCTCCAAACAGTGGTGTAGCAAGATTTTGATGGACAGGGGTACACATTTGTGAATGTAACCACAAGCGTATTGGACTGTACAAAAGAAATATAGTATCGCAGCACAATTGTAAGGGATGGGACCGACCACCAAGAACCAATCTCACCACTAACCTTATTTCATGTATGACCAATTGTAATAAACTCTGTATTTCATACATGCAACACCCCTTAAAAAGAGGTTTTGCACGAAATGTACCGACGTACCGTTATGTACCGAGGAACATGTGATAGGTGGAGAATGTGCCCCCTTACCCGGCTCCCTCTGGCTACGCCATGCACCCCTTGGGGAGAGAAAACTGCTCATCTATGGCATTTGTGTGTGAGTTTTGTGTAACTGACAACTTCACCTGTTTTGTGCGAAATCTAGCCATAAACTGATAACTTTTGACATAAATCATAAGTTTGAAGTCTCCCATTATTTGATCGTTCTAAGCAGAGGTGTTATGGCCAGTTTGTAAGTTATTCAGAAGAGGTAGAGGTAGTGTTTTTGCCAGAAGGACATCATGGAGCAGGAGCCAAATTATGTGCACATGTCAATAGTACTTGCTCACTGTGGATGTTGTCATGTGTGGTCGTGGAGTGTGTGCATAAGTGGTGTGGATTGAATGTGTGGTGTTACGACACAGTAATGTACGTGTCCGGGGGGGCAGGCACGGATCTAGGGAGGGGGCGCGTGCCTCCTGGTAATTATGCAAAATCTTGCAAAATCAGCCCATTTTGGACAAGTTTAGCTTTTCAGCCCCCCGGTAATTTTGACATTTTTCAAATCCTGGATCTGCCCCTGGGGGGGGGACTTCCATCTTGGAAGTGACTTATATGTAAGGCTGTTAAGACCACCTTTTTCAGCATCATTGTCTCCCAAAAACCCCATATTTTTTGAAAATCTCACCCAAAGACTCACTAATAGATCATTTTTGGATGGATAGACCTGGCATGTACAATGACTATGTGTCCTACCATACTCACTTAGTGATCACTCATTGGCTTATGTTGTGAGAAAAAAAATCCAGGAAAGGTGATTTCAAGTTAATTATTGCCAGATCTTATAAAAGGTTTAATGAGGCTGTCTTTCTTGATGACTTGCAAAAAGTGGATTTTAGTCTGATTGAAACAGCTGATGACCCTAGAGCTTTTATCCCAATTTTTAACTCCATATTTTTTTTGGAAAATTTTACCACTGTCACCTACCCCTATTTTGGGGGAAAATTTTCCCTCAAAGACTTATTTTTTAGAAAATTTTGCAAAAATCTCACCCAAAGACCAACATTTTAAAAAAATTAGCAAATTTGTTGAAAACCCCCAATTTTTTCAGCCCTCTGTCACCAAATGCCCCTGAGTTTGGAAGCGTGAGCCTTACACCCATATCTTTTTCATATGTGAGTGCCCCTCCACCTCAGGTTACATGACTGGAATATGTGACTTGATGGTTTATTTTATTATTTTGTTTTCCTCAAGAAAATTAGAAGTACTGCAGAAGACAGCAGAAGAAATAAGCGGGCAAACTGGCAACAAGGTGTTCCCAGTCGCAGCTGATGTTCGTGATCCAGCATCCATCAAATCAGCAGTGGACCAGTCCATTGAGCAAGCAGGGGGTTTACCAAACATCATTATTAACAATGCTGCAGGGAACTTCATCTCGCCTTTAGAAAGATTGTCTCCAAATGCTTGGAAAACTGTTGTTGATATTGTTCTCAATGGTACTGCTTTAGTGACGTTAGATATTGGGAAAAGGCTTATTGCAGCAAATCAAGGTAGTGTTTTGTTTGCTACAAATGTGGTCTAACTTTAATCCTGGACTAAAATGGTGCCTAGTCCTATAGATGGGACATGTTTTTCTCTTACTCAAATTCTATATGGAATGAGAAAGGCCTATAGAGATCTATGTTCTCAAGAGAACACTAGAGCAAGCAGGGAGATATACTGTTCAGTTGGTTTATATTTAAAAAATTAACACAACCATAATTGACTGCATAAGGACAGTTTTTTTCAAAATAGCAGAAACTAGGAATGGTGTGGATGTAGTATTGATTTTTATCATTAAAGGTGCAACAAGAGATTTTAAATAAATGGTATCCCTAAAAAATGTGAACATTTTGATTTTTGCACTGGTGTAAAGCTTTCTATCAAAAATACCCCCATCTGAAATGATTAAGCCGAGAACTGTTTCTTTAGTACAAAAATGGTAAAACTTCTAATTTCCTATAGGATCAAATATTAAATTCAGCCTCTGATTTCTGTTGAAATATAAGCACATACAAATTACCTTTTGTTTGCATTTTAAGTTGTTTCTGTAGACAAATAAAAGGTAGGAAATCTTTTGAGTGTCTAATCTGTATGAAATTACTATATATCACAGAAGATATGGATGACTTGAAATCTCTCGTTGCACCTTTAATGATGATTTAACTTTGTTGAATATTTAGATGTGACTGGTACATTTTTTCTCCACGTACAGGTGCTAGTTTCCTGGCTATTACAACCATTTATGCTCAGTCTGGTTCAGGATACGTCACTCCCAGTGCATCAGCCAAAGCAGGAGTGGAAGAACTTGTGAAGTACGTATCTTCTTAATTGTTGAATCTATGGGTTTTTTTCACTTGCCAATCAAGTATGCTGCCCTCCAGTCAGGCATATTTTCTTGGACTTTTATTGATTTATTTTAGTATTTTTTCACTGGGGAGTCTTAAAGGTGCTTGTTCCGATCGTCTTTGGGACCCCCCTGATTTACTCGGAAGTAGTATCGATTTTGATATCAGATGAAAGGCCGTATTTTTCTCATTGTCGTCCTGAAATTTGAGCCCTCAAATCCATTTCATTCCCAAGATATAAACAAAAAACTTCCATTTTAGTGGTTAACCATCAATATTAGCACAGTATTGAATAGGGCTTTGCAACATGCATTATTGCGTCTACCATCAAAACCGCAAGTTTGTTTCCAACGGTACTTGATGGGGTATATGTGCAAGTGCCAGTCCTCTCTTATCAAGTAGAGAACACATACCTCATCGGAACAGCCCTTTAAAATGTAAATATTAATAATGTGCACAACACAAATAACGCTTTCTAACATGACAACTCCACTGATTACTGATTTTCATTATTTTAAATCTTCTTGTATTTTGTAATCTTGGCCGCTGAGTGGGACCATATGGATACGTTACAACGCCATTGCTCCAGATTCATTTCCACTAAAGTCATTTGTAGAGATTCTTACAATATAGGGATTCTAATTGTTTATCTTTTTTTTTTTCATTTTTTAAGATCTTGCCACATGAGTGCTGATACTACTGAATCATTCTGTTTAATGGTTTATAGTAACATGAAATGATTCATTTTGTGAGCTAACACATTGTTTGGTTGTTGTAATATATAAAACTTTTCCAAAATTCAGTTTGATTCTTGCTGGTGGGCAGCAGGGCAGAATATTTTCAAAGTGAGGGGCCCACTTTGCACTTTATCCATCAATTGTCAATATTTACTTTGTTTTCTCATTCATCCTATGATAATCCCAATGTATATCTGGATCCTTCGACAAATATGTCATTAGGTGATGCGGACAATTTGCGTTTTGGGAATTGTCATAATAGTTTAATTAGGTGGTTGAAATTTTGGTGAATTTAGTAGAGTAGGACAAAACAAACCAGGGATGCCAGTTTTTTTCCTTAATGGAGGAAGATTCCTTCACGTTCGTTAGTAAAATTGTTCCGCACTTTTTTCCGCACTTTTACTCTATTTTCAGCCCATTTTGGGGGGGGGGCAAGGCGTTCTGAGCAGGGCAAACCCACCCCCTAACCTTCTTTTTCATAACTCTTTACCATGTATTTCAGCTAGGAATTTCATATATACTGGTCCCACTTGAATACACAATAATCCTACGTCCATAAGAGTAACTTGCATTAATAACTCTATTTGCCATAACGCGGCAGTATTTAAAGAGACTGAAGGAGATTTCCAAAGAAGCCACCCCCCAGTTGTTTTCGAACCCGGGTTTTTTGCATATTTGGAATGCTTTCCAATGTATTAGACCACATCTGAAGTGAATAAGCCCGAATACGCCCCTCTTTAGTAATAAATTATGATTAGTACTTTCTTTTCGTGTACGACAGAAACTCAAACACGTGTTCTATGGGACAATTATATCGTCAGGCAAGTTCAAAACAAAGGTTTTGGCGGTTTTCTTTCTTTCTGTGCTTGTGTGTCCAATTACCCTTCGAAACGTTCTCTGTAGGTGGTTTACATCCGATCAAGTGCATTTGAGAGAAATTGTAAATCCTACCAAAAATCTCCTCCGTCCACTTTATCTCTTCCTTGCGCCCCTGTTTTTCTGATTCTGGAGCCGTCCACTGCTTTGCTAATGTTTGAATGTTGCATTCTTCCCGAATCTAGGTGCTTTCAGTAGATAGACCCAACGGCCAGTTTGAAAAACAGATGATTAAAAAATACCAGCGAAGATTTGGTGAGCCAGCTTGATCTAGCCACTTGGCAACATATCTTTGAGTTGATTATGCCAGCTGGGTGACTGGCGCTGTCATAGAGCTAGAGGGCGGAGAGTTTTGTCTTTTAGGTCTGGCAAATTCAACATGTTATCACAGGTAAGGTTTGGTTGTGGACCTTGTAACTTAAAGTCTGACTGACTCAGAGATTTCCCAATGATGGTCGCACTTCCATTTTTTCAAACAAATCATGTTTTTTGCATATACATAATGCTTGTTCCATATAATAATAAAGCCTCGAACTAATTCCTACAACGCCAAACACTGTTGTCCATTAACATCATTTCTTAAGTATACCCACATCATGCCTAGACCTCAGCGCAGGGCTTTTCTAAGGTCTGCTGCCTATAGCGCATTGGATGTGGGGGGTTTTTCCAATGCAAACAGTACCATTGCTGATTTGGTAAATTTCGATGTCCTATGTCTGCGGAAAACCCACAGATGAATCAATACAACCACCGCCCAACCCTACCAGGAATGCTCCTTGCCACCGAGAGACCACAGCGATATGTAAGGCGATATGTGTGAGAACACACCGACGTAGAAGCACCTCAAGTCGATAACAACATCGAAGTCCTCCCCATTAAGCTTATCTCTGTCTAGTTACATCTGTCTACAAAAAACCTCCATCAGTAACTTCGAGGCAACCGCAAACTCACCCTTGAATTCCACCAACCTCACTTCTTCATTGCGACTTCAACAGCCATAGTAACCCACTGGGGCTTAAAATAATGAAACTAACAAAGACGACAAGCTGTCGAAGAATGGATAGACAGTCCACATCTACGTCTCCTTCTTCACGACTCTAAGCTGCCGCCCATCATTTCATAGTGCCCTTTGAAGAGAGTTACATACAACCCTGATCTTCTGTGGTTTAGCAAAAACATCTCTACCCTGTGTAGAGATTGTTCTGGAATCCTTAAGTATGATTGCGCCAAACCCCAAAACTATACAAATTTTTGCCCACTAGTGAACAAGACTTCACGTAGATTCATACCAAGAGGCTGTAGAATGGAATATATACCAGGCTTTCCAGGAATGTCTAGAGAATATAAGAGTATATCACCATGTTTGAAGCTGATCTTTTTTTTTCGGCTGAAACAACTGCTAAAGGTGAGGAAGTTTCTGAGAGGATCTCCCATGAAAAGAACAAAACCTGTCAGCATAACTTAATTGAGTCCACCGATATGACCCAACAGCAAGAAAGCATGGTCTACGCATCCGAAAGCTCCGAGGGATCCAACAGAAACCTCCACAGCAGCAAATGTCACACCTCCAGTTTGCCCACCAACTGCTTTTTAATGGCAAGTGCAGCAAGAACCCAGAAGATCAACTAGACCAAAAGGTATAGTGGTGACCTGGTTTCACTCGCCCCTTCAACATGGACAAATTGGGAATCCTGTATTGCTAAACTTCAACCAGGAAAAGCATAGGCCTTACACATCTCTACTGAGCAACTAAAATCTTAGCACCAGTAGAAAGGAATGGCCTTCTTCAGCTCTACATTGCTGCTTTTTTCCGCACCTGTTCCCAAAGATCTGGAGGAAGCACATGTTGTGGCACTCCTAAGCATGGAAAAGATCCATCCAACCCCAATAGCTACAATCACTCCTTAGCCATACCTACAAGCTCTTTTGGACGTCTCCTGCTTAATCGTATCACACCGTGATAGACGAACACCTCATACCAGAACAAGCAGGTTTCTCCGGCCAGGCAAATCACACAGCCAAGTACTCAACTAACTCAACACATGAGGATGGTTTCGAAGAGGTATGGTACCGTGCTGTGTTCGTCAGACCTATCAAGCATCAGCAGCGCGACACTGTGTTATCACAGATTCCTACTCCATAAGATTCTGGCAATTAACCACGGACATCTGCTTGACTGATCTTATCCTAGGTTGCTGGCAACCAGGATGTTCTTTGTTCAGCTAGAGCGAAGAAGAGCCGATGGCGTAGGCCATAATGTCTATAGCCACAGGGAGTTGTGCTTGCACCTCTCCTGTTTCAACATATATACCAACGACCGAAACCTAGGAGTGCAGGAAACCTGTCGTTTTATTTTTTTTAATTTTGCCCCCCCCCCCCACAAGAACCCGAATTTTGGAATAGCGCACAAGATGCCGACTCACAGTTGTTGAAGAGGAGATCTCAAGCTTGGATGAACTCCTCCTTATTTGAGGAAACACCTACTACAAATCCATCTAAGACACAGGTGGTTGTATTTGTCCATCTACGCACCGTGTGAAGCCAAACGTCAGCTTAAAGTTACACACCTGTTCTGGAACTCCCCTGGAGCACTGTGATAACCCGATCACCTAGGAAGGTTTACCTTGACCGCACTCCTCTCTTATAAGACCCACATCGAGAACACGAAGAGTAAAGTATGTTCAACTCAATACCATCTTGAACAAACTCACTGGCACAAATGGTGTGCTCCGCCCACATACCCGAAGATCTACGGTCTACTTTGCCTGTGCTACTAGCCATGTGCAATATGCTTGCCCTGTATTGGAAAGACCAACAACCCATGCCCAAAGCTTTATATCAGCGTTAAAATGCCTCCTCCCGGCTTATCACAGGATGCTCCGTCCAACACCAACGGAAACTTACACATCCTAGCACGAATTGCTCCCTCCAACCATCGTGTAGCGTATCGAGCATGCACAGAGCATAGCTGCCATATCTAAATGTTGAAGCACCCTATGTCTGGTCAGAGACCTGCTGCCAACCCCCTCCAATCCAGAGAAAGGTTTCTTAAGCAAAGTCCAACCTCTTTAAACAGTCTCCAAGGAGTCTAAGAGAGTCGCCCTTGTGGAAAGAAAAGACTTGCCATCACCGTAACATCCTATCCGTTAAATTGAACCTGGTGAGCAGCTCCCACCTGGAGCTGACCACCTGACTGAACTCCTCATGGGCTGAATGGCGATACCTCAACAGATTGAGAACCAGAACTGTCCGATCTAAGGTTTCCTTGTAGAAGGTGGGGTCTATCTGGAAGGCAGATCAGGATCCGACCTGTGGGTGTGAGAACCAACACCACAGACAATGGAACACGCTCTTGGTCTGCCCACGCTGGAGCAACAATGCACAATAAGGACCTTGCGGAAAGTTGTAGCCTGTAAGCCTCTGGCTGGATCATATTTTGAGAACCACATCAGTGGTTGGGAACACACGATAAGAAGAAATAAGAAGAAGATATAAGATCACTTTGTGATAACAAAGCTGAAATCGAAGTCCTTCGTAGAGAAACCCACTTTGTTTATACAATTCCGGATCCGAAATTCGTTATGCAGCCTTATCTATGTCACTGTTATACTATGCTAAATGTTTACTGCATGAAAACGACCATCTGTCACCTCTAACTTTTGGAATTAGGCCATTTTAGGTTACTTATCCTGTATTTCTTTGTCTCTTTAATTTCTACACAAATATTATATTTCGAAAATCTCGAGTCGCCTTTAGCTCACTATCTCTTATTCCTGCGTGCTAGTCTGCCACACTGTGAAACTTTGAATATTAAAGGCTGACTCGGAAAATTTTCAAAATATTAATTTTTTGTGTGGTGTTAAAGGGGCAACACTCCATTCCTCATCTTCATCATCATGTGGCTGTATCCCTTTGGACGCTTAGGATATTAATGAGCTGATTGTGGCATTTTCCACTATTTTCAGAAATTTATTAATCGAGCCTACAGACTAAACGATTAGTCTATGAACTTTAAACGTGGCAGGGCTGATATAACATGCTTAGGTTCATGTGCTTGTATACTTTTATTGGACATGTTATGAATATTTATTGAGCCATTGCATATTTTCAATATATTAAACCCATTGTGGGGGGCATCTTAATTACCACTGAGTAATTCTGGTTTTGTTTTGTCAACTTGACCAGGTAACCAAGGACAATGTGACCTGATGGAAGCCATGATACTAAAGTCAAGGACATAGACTGGCATGAAATCAATGAAACCATGCAAGTGAGGCAAGGTTTCCCAAGGAGGTAACGGGAATGGAATTTTATTTTCTGGACTGTAAAAACTCAGGGAATATTTGATTAAAAACAGCCATATAATGGAAAGCCATTGGGAATTTGAGTGGCCAATGCTCTGTCCAGCTCAAGTAACTAAGTAGCAATGCGTGCGATCGTATACATCAGCGTGCTCTAGGCTATCACAAGCGTGCTGGCACTGAAAGGCGGCACTGGGTAATGCGCGCGACGTCTTCACTTCATACTCAACAGACAAAGTATAGAAACATTTTTATGCTGGTCAAATGTTTCAGTATCTTAAAAAAAGCCACATCCGTCATTTTCTCCAAATTAAAAATGCATATTTTTGTCTCTAAATTGCTAGTGTTTAGTCATATCAACACCTATTTACTGTTCTTTGTGGAAAACAGACCTAAAGTATTTTAAACAGTCTGAAATATGCCAGTTACACTGTTTTTTGCTCACTAATTATAAAGTCGATCCAACTTTTATAGAAACGGTTGCATAAAAATCATACTTTCTTAACAAGTATGGTGTGTTAAGGTTCATCCACTTACGGGGTCTTTACTACAACAATTGCCAATACAACAGGCAAAAAATGGGACTTTTGATGAAAAATAGGCAAGGTGCGATTTTTTTGACTTTGGAAAATCGCCGAATAGTGCGTTTAAGTTCTATATTGCGATCATCCTTTTGTAACTTCTTGTAGCGTGTAAATTAGGAAAAAACTCAGAGAAAACACATGTGAAAACATTCTCAGGGAATTTTTGTATTCATGAAATGCTGAATATAGAGAAAGAAAGAGTGTGTGTTTTGTGTGTGTGAGAGAGAGAGAGAGAAAGAGGAATGCTAGCTTCAGAATAAATTTAGAACACATGTATATTTGATCGTGTTATATGCCGTTGTTTTGGCATCCGCTAATTTCGGCAGTATAGTAGGTCTTTCTGGCTATGACTGTGTTGTGATGGGTAAAAATGTTTAACCACTACACCTATGAACTCATACTTTTATTTGTGACCACTTTAACACTCAGGGGGGGTAGAAGAACCACTGGCCCAAGACTCATATGGACTTACACAATTTACCTCAAGGACCCCATATGACCTTGACACCATTAATTGTAAACCACGATGACAGATGAACAATTTGAGACCTATTTTAAAACTTAAATTAGAAGTATTTTGATTAACTTGACCCCGTAACAGCTAATTTTTGTAACTTTCTATCTCCATACCATATTAAACACTATATTTGGGTATGAAACAAATTGAATACACATGACCATAACATTTTTGTTCCTTGATGCAAGACAGAGAATTTAAGATGTATTATTTTTTGACATTTGTTTGAGCATTTTTAATTTTTGAACCCCTATTACCTAGTTTTCAATTCATCAGTTTTTTTGCACAGGATCCTGACCGTAATTACTAACATAATAGATCAGCAAACATTTTGTACCTTTTCACTGAATGACACTCAAGCACTTTTTTTTTCTTTATGGTTGGCCAGTTTCATCACATCAATACTAACAAACTTGTATCTTAGTTGCTTATTTCTAACCTTTCAAAAATTTGAATTTAAGGTAGGTCGTTGCCCCTGGTGGGGGGGGGGTGGGGGGGGGGGGGGGGGGGGGGGGGGGGGGGGGGGGGGTCAGTCATCATAGACAAGGGGGTTATCATCCGTGTCCATGCATTCTGTAAAAGGGGTAGTTTTTTCAGGATCAGGCATGTTACGTACGTAACCATTAAAGGTCTAAAAATCACCCAACTAAGAAAAAGGGTTATATTTTTAATGAGGACTTACTATTTAGGGTCCCTACATTTCATTCACATAAAAAACACAAAATTGTTCCAGAGTCTTTACTTGCCTTCAACCTGTGCTTTTAAATCCCCCTCAATTTCACAAATTTTTCCGCGCTAAACTCGCGTAAAGAAACCATAACACATCATTTTTAGTACAGGCTTATTGCTTGCGATTGAGAAATGACGACTCCTTTTGTGATTGCCTGTATTTTGGTCGCATAAACCAAAATTGTTCTATATCACTTACACATGAAACGGACAATGTTTTAGCATTAAACTCATACTTATTAAATGTCAGTCAATTCTAGGTTTAATATAATTTTCTAAATACCTTTTGGGACATGATTTGGGTGCATATTGTGCAGATTCGGGCAATTAATTCAGGGAAAATCCGATTTATCGCGCTGCGCTGGCAAATGCTGAAATCAGTGCCGAAAATAACGTTCTCTAAAATCGCATTCTCCTCTCCCGATCCTATAGACTAATAGAAAATGTCTTGAAAACTAACTACCCCAAGGTCAAGTTTCCGCGATCCACCCCGTGCCGCTTATGATCTCTTCATGAACACCTTTATTTTATGATTAGTTCAAGTTAAAAGCCTTACATGCATGAACTATATTTTACTGTTTATACCGTCAACCATTGGCCTATATGCATTGTAAAGTTTAACCACAAATAATCAAATTGTTTTTATCAATTCGCATGAGAAAATGTGTTTTCGGAAAGCAACATTGCCTTGGTATGGGTTTCCGTGCTTCGCCGTGAGAGAGCGAGAGCGGCACCCACTCCCGCGCCACTTACTATATGAATTCTCGGTGACACTTTAACCATCAGTCTGTTTGTACTTTTGATAAGCCCTGTATCATACCTATATTTTTGCTATTGTGAATCCCAAATTTCAAATAATTCTATCAAATTCGCATGAAACATGTGCATTGGTAAAGTTAGATGGCAAGACACCACTTCTCAACGCTCAACCCCCCCCCCCCCCCCCCCCCCCGCCGCTTGGGCAAGTAGCGCAATGGCCGCTCAAACCGCCTTCGTCGACTTTTCTCGACTAGTGGCGTTCCGCCGTCATCATAAATTTGTTGGATACGACCCTGGCTCAAAATCATTTCCCCTTTTAAATCCCCCTAAAAAAAATAAAAAAAATAAAAAATTAATTTCCAAAATTATTTTCATTACAAATTACAAAAACCAAGCTCAGACAAGCCTCTCTGATGTGCAAAAAATACCTGAAAGATATGGTTTTGGTTGTTTACGTATCAAAGGGGTAATAATAGCATATATTACTTGCTTAGGGTAGGGAGAAAGACAAATACTTGTTTAGTTTCTGCAAAATTTCGCTACTGATACTTTGTTTTGGGGTCGGCAAATTCCATTCAGTACTTGTTTATGGTATCTATTTAGCTGCTGATACGTGTTTAGGGGGGAAATTCAAGCTTCGAAAATCTGTACTTAGAGTGCTTTTTGTGATTGCTTGGACACGGATTGATACCCCTGTCCTTGAAATGGCACGCCCCCCCCCCCCCCGGGGTTCGTGCATAACAATATTCCCCCTGCGTGTATCACTTTATGTAATATTAAGTTCACACACATCGACTACTAATTTTAGAATTGCAATTAATATTTTAGTCATTCTGACCCGTACGGACAGTGACTACAACACGTAATTGAATGGAAATTCATTATGTGAATACTCTATTTTTTTTTCTTTTTCGGTCAATTCTTCACAAGAAGACGCACTCCGTATGCATGATTCCCAATGCATGTACCTGTTTGGGAATCGGTCTATAACCTTTTGGTTTTAATATCCGTGAGTATGAGTCCAAATTTCATGTAAATACACCACATTTTTATTAAAGTTATGGAACACTTAAAAGTTGGGCCTACAAATTACCTGGATGTCTTTATCCTCCTATCAATGTCCCTATCTGGGACTTTGTGGGTATGCTATTTTTATATGTGTAAAATAATATCTCTGTTCTTCCAATGGCCTAGACTATAATCATTTGAAGAGCAAATGAAGAAATTTCATATTGTTGTGAAAATGTGCCAGTGCAAGTGTAAAGTGTTAAAGTTTTCCAAGAGGCATTTCATGAATCCACAGCTTTCTGACCAGGGATGTAGTTTTCAGGCAATCGCCTGATTCCGGGGCCCTCTGTTATCGCAAAATTTCTGCAATTTTATTTATTTTCAGCCCGTTTTGGACTTTAGCCAAAAGTACGCACTTTTTCAGGCTATTCCGGCTTCACTCTTCAGCCCTCTTAAATCCCTGCAAGTTCTCCCCTCCCCCGACTTTGCGCCCTTAAAAAGAAGAGATTTTGTAGCATCTGAACTCTTGGTCCAAGTTGTTTGTGTGTCTAGTCTTAAAGGTGAGTTGATTGGGGCAGGGGAGGCAAGTTGCCCCTCTGGCTGAAAAAGCGGCCCAATATGGAGCGTAATAGGCATTTCCTTTTCTTTCCTCTCTCAGGGAATTAAAACCAATGTAGCGTAATTTGGGCAAATTAGAGTAAATTTGGTATGTTTTGTCCATTACTACATGCTTAAGTAGTCGGTTTCAGACTTACTTGGAGCAAAACACCTAGACGACTTACGAATTTGGCCCCATCTGGCATGACAACTTGGGAATTTTACCCCTTCTGGATCGACTGCCTCGGTATGTCACTGCTCGGCCCCGAATTCTAATTCAGTGGGCGGGGTTTATTATCGCAGTATCACTGATTGTTGCCTATCTAATATGAGACACGATGGGGACACAATATTAGATAGTTCGTTGTCATGCATGTTAACATAGTGGTGCTGGTATCCACTACTCAAGTATTGGACTGCTCATCCAATATGACATAGGATTACCACACATACTAAGGCCAATAGTTCAGATGACATAAAAATCTCAACTTTGTTTAAGTAAGTCAGGGGAAGAGGCTGTGGATCACAAAATACCCCTTTAAGTAAGGAAAATCACAGAGTGGGAAGGCAACTACCCCCTTTGGGAGTTTTTTCAGGTATGGGTTTATTAACAACTTCTACTTTAATGTCACCCATCAGAGTAAGTAAAGCTATAGTAGGCTTATAGTTTTGTGTTTAGAACGTGAATATTTTTATTATTACAGAATTAAATGTTTAAACGTGAGGAACACATATGCATCAATTTGAAATATTCAAGCAGAGATTGTTCATCTAAAATATTGAGAGTGTTGCAGTTGTACTGTTTTTCCCCATTGCTGGAAAAAGCAGTTCTTCATGAACAATAAAAGCAAAGATGTTGAAGGCTTGTTCTGTATTTGTATATACCCGTTAAAGTATATCCATCCATTGTTTTGGGTCCATATAATTTTTTAAACACTTAATTTTGTACGTAAGCAAAAAAAAATGAATGACCCCTTAACAAAATGTGTTCCTTCCTGTAATTGTAATACATTGATGGCTATTTTCTAAGCATGTAGTAAAAAATTGCACCTTTTGATATAAGAAGTGATAAAAAATTAAAAGCAAGTTCTTAAAGAGAAATTAAAGTTGAAGTGTCCATCTTTATTTTCTTGCTACATCTTTTCCTTAAAGGTGGAGTGAGAGATTTCACATATAAGGTATCCTGAAAAAAAATTGAAAGCCATGGTTTTTGCACTAATGCAAAGCTCTCAGTCAATAATATACCCCCGGGGTCCCATCTGAAAGGATTAAGCTGAGAAATATGTCTTTGGTACAAAAATTGTGAAATATCTAATTTTGTATAGGAGCAAATATGAAATTCAGCCTATGTATTATATTGAAATGAAAGCAAATATAATCAATCACCTTTTGTTTCCACTTTTGAGACATTTCTGTTGCCAAATACAAAGTAAGAAATCTTAAGTGTCTAATCTATCTATACAAAATCACTACATATGACACATTATATGGATGCCTCAAAATCTCTTGTTGCACCATTAAAACAGGGACTGTAGAAGAAAAGACTTGACTCACTGTAAATATCTCTCTCTCTTGCTCACACTTTTCCTTAAAGGGGAATGAGTAAAAAGTAGTTGAGACAAAAAATGCATCTGCATGTTTCTCAGCCTATCACTTACACCGTCTGTTCCTGCAAATAAAACTGGCACTTTTTCTTGAAATTGAATAAAATGTCAACTCAATTTTCTTTTTTCCCAATGTCAGTGACCAATGGATATGTGTAGACTTCAGCAACCATGAGCTAAAGATATTCAACAATCTGCAAGGTATATGGAGCCATTGTTTTATTGCCACACAGTTGAAAAGATTTTAGGTGCTATCACCTCCACGATTCGGGTTGATCAAGTAACAATATACCCATCCTCTTTCACATTAACTGACCAGTTTGCATTTTATTATAGGTCATTGACACTGAGTTTTCTTTTCAAAACACGGTAAATTGGATAGAAATGAAGTTAAGCAATAAGTTACAGATTTTGGTTCTGCACAAAGTTTTCAGGTCAGAGCTTGCATGCCCAGCAACATTTTTTTCAGAATTTTTGTCTTTCTTCCTTTAATGATAATAATAATAATAATACACATTTTTGAAAGACGCATTAAATACCACAGGGAATCTCTATGCGCCCGACAAAAGCGGGAATAAGTGATGAAAAATATGGTCAAAGTTAATTGAACACGCACTATAGAAACCTATTTATTGTAAAGAGGATAAATATATTTTTACCGTGACGTAGGGCTTATGTCATGAAAAAAAATACTCGTACTAAATCAGAAGTGGGTTGATAAACATCGAAGTATTTTCAACTGCGTAGGACAATTTTTTAACAATGGTAATGCAGATCCCAGATCTGAAGAGTAATCTGTAAATGTTTTTCTACCCGCATTCTATGGGCTCTTTAGCTTCAGGGTTTGCTGAGGCTTAGTGATCCATTGGTCACCAAATATTGGGAAAATGAAATAGTTGGCATTTTATTTCAAGAATGTGCCAGTGTTATTTGTGGGCAGACAGTTATGATTTTAATAATTCATTATGAATTTGCACTTGTTGCCCCTACCCCTGGAGACAAAAAACATTGGCATAGAAGGACATGCCCCATAGCCTAATCATTGTAAAGGTTATATTTTACCAGTACTAGTCTAATACTCTGTTGTTGGCAGGGGGTGGCAAGGGGCGGCTTGCCCACCTGAGTTCAAAATTCAAGAAAACCAAATTTTTTGTTTTTAAAAATTTTAGGGATTTTGTACATACTAGTTAATCGTGACGTGTTTCCCACCATTATTTTAGCGCCTCCTGTCACGATAGAAGTATCCTAAGTGATCCCTATCGCATTGCATAATCATTTGCTCAAGGCTTTGACTGCAAAACCAACACTTTAATAGGCGTATTTTGGTCTTGAAGGTTGCAACGAGAGATTCACATATAAGCCTCCCTAAACTAAAAAAAATAAAAAGTACTGATTTTTGCCCTGCTGTAAGCGTTCCATCAAAAATATACCATCTGAAAGGATTAAGCTGAGAAATTGTTTCTGTGGTACAAAAATTGGGAAATTCTAATTTCGTATCAGGAGCAAATACGAAATTCAAGCCTATTTTATATTAATATAAAGGCAAATGAAAATCACCTTTTTCTTCTTTAGCCATTTCTGTAGCCAACGACCAAGGTAAGAAATCTATGAGTGTCTAATCTATATGAAATTACTCTTGACACAATATTGGGTGGCTCAAAATGCTTGTGGCACCTTTAAGGGACCGCCGCAAGATTACTGGCATGCCTCACTGCGGCTTTACTCAATATGCCTGGACCAAATGTTTTATTTCGATGGACTGGACAGAGGTATGTCATCATTTGTCCAATCTCTTTCTAATAACCACTTGGTCTAAAACCAGATGGCTAATTGCCACAGAGGCTAATAACCTCCACTTTACAGGACACTATCTGTAGGCCTAATTCATCTGAAAGAGTAAAATATGTTGAAATTTTAAAAAGAAAAATTGTGGGGGAAAAGGGGTCAAGGGAGATAATGGACAAAAAGATGAAGAGAATGGAGAAAAGGGAGAGAAGAAAACGGAAGTGTTCCAAGATACGAATATCCATTTCTTTACGTCCGTTACGGACATGTGGAGTATATCTAGGCTTTTTTTCAGGGGGCAGAAGGGGGCAAGGCATATATTAAATGGTTAGTATAGTATGGTCTATGTTGGTTGTCACTGTAAAATTACAAGTGTGCAGAAAGAAATCCATAATTTTTTCGGGGGGGGCAAGCTTTCCTCACAGGGGGAAGCTTCCCCCCTAGTGCCCCCTCTGGGTCGCCACTCGTACGGACACTATATGACTCTAAAAACATCCGATTTTGTCCTTAATAGGTTGTTTCTAGTCCTTATTCATTTACAGGGTATGTTAGAACATGTGTGCTTGTTACAGACATGCAAAAATCGGATCTTTTATTATTTTTTTCGAATTTCTGATTTAGCAAATCCCGATAGTGCCTTTAAGTCCATTGTAACTTGATCTAATAACCAGGTTGGTCTAATTGCCATTTTGTCTACAACCTATATTATAGGTCTGTATTTTCCGCTTCAACTAATTATAATCATTTGCTCTACACCCATTAGCGAAACCCAAATGATATCACGAGCTAGTATAATGTAACAACCTTAAGGGAATGACCCAATTTGTCTATAAATTATTTCATCTGATAGACTGGCATCACCCCAAAACCCCTCTGTAGTTTCTCCTCGATATTTCAAACCGTTTTGAATGTGATGAGAGCTAAAAATATAATTTTGTAAAGCCCCAGTCATTAGAGTGTGAAAAGTAGATGGTCTACACCAATGGGGAATTATTTTTGCTCAAACATACAAACCCAAACCACCCTTTAGCCCTAATATTTAACAGTGTAAATGAGGGCGAAAAAATAGTAATTTTATTTTGATACCAAAATTTTCGACCACTGCTTCGGTAAATATCCTGGGAGCGCGACTATTATAAAGCGATGGATCATGGAACCTTAAACCACCAAACCAATATAAAGTAAGCATAACCATGGCCCCGGGACCATGGATGAGTTCAAATGGTTTTTTAGACAATTCTGGTGATTAGACAAATGAGCAGTGATGGGGATGTAGACAAAATGGTTTTAGACAATCAGGTGAATATACCAAATGGGCATTAGGCATGGTATTAGCCGATGTGGGTTATTAGATAAAATGGTGATTAGACCAACTGGTTATTAACAAAATGTGCTATTAGCCAATGACAGACCAAAAGCTTTTAGCCAAATGTATGCCAGACAAAATGAAATTATTGTGTGTTTTTAACAAAATAGAATAGAATATCTGGATAATTCCCCGGATATACTGGACAGATTGTAATATCATATTACACACAAAAAATTGTGTTTGTGTTTAATTTGTTCCTTTTTTAACAGGGGGAGGGGTATGGGATAAATCACCCATTTTTTCTTCCTCCCCCACCCACCGTCCAGAAAATAAGATGAATTTTTTTGCAAAATTGAATAATCAAGCGATTTTAGGCAAAATTGTAAACATCTTTGACGTTCCCCCATTAAACTCTCCCTCCCCCAAAAAATCCCCTTCCCATAAAGATGTCTGGTGGCTGCCACTGCCTCAGAGACCTGGCGTGGATGTCGGATAAGAGCACGGGGACAAAAAAATGGGAAGGGAAGAGGACAAGGAGGAAGAAGAAAAAAGGAAAAAAGAGAAGACGAGAACAAATAGGGATAAAAATAAAAGAGAACCATGAGGGCTCCACACTCATGCCACACACCCATGGGGGTCCCCCAATGAACTGACCGTTTTGAGAACACAAATCCCCCCCCCCACCCCCCTGTAACTTTGGTAATCTGGTTGTGTATTAACCTCTCAATTAAAACACATGGGACCTGGAGTACCAGATACAACCCATGCATTCTCTGTTAGTCCGCCCTAGGGTATCAAATTTTACTTCTCCATCTCAGTAACCATTAGTAGGAATCCGTTATAGTGATTAGATCGCAGCAATGGAGTGTACCATGCTCTCCAATGTAATCATTGCCTTGCCCCGGTCTCAATAGCGTGTCTATTGGAAGATTTGATCTCGTCTAGGGTATCCTTTTGAACAGATCTGGTCTCAGATAGGATACCGTTTTGTTTCTTGTTTTTATTAGTCCTGGGTCACCAATGGTGGCACCAGACCTTTTTTCTGAGGGGGGTGGGGGGCCAAGTAAAAATTTTTTGGGAAAAGTGGAAATTATGGGGGGAAATATAAAAATGTTGGAATTTTAAACCATTTTGGCCCCCAAATCACTGATTTTCTCCCAAATTTGGTGTTTTTGGTCTTAAACGCTGATTTTTGCCAAACATTCCGTTCATTTTTCTTTCGGCCGGGGGGGTGGGGGGGGGGAAGAAAAAGGCGGGGGTCATAAATGGGATGCTTTTTGTACATTATAATTTGTAAAAAAATGCTATTACAAAGCCCCAAAATTAGTGTGTTCTTGTAGAGTTACTTCAAAATGGGGTTTTTTTTTAAGATTTTGCTCAAGTAAACCGTGAGCTAAACGGGGAATTGCGCACTGCCCCCTCCCTCCCCCCAACACGGCTAACATCCCCTACCCAAAACCAAAGTGAGAACCCCCCGGAGTACCCTCCTCCGGTAGCATACCACCATGCACACCACCATTTCGACGCAAGTCGACTGGCACCACTTGCTGGCGCCAGAGTTGGGACGCTGTTGGGCACGATCGTGTGGCTGTGTAGCTGTCAGATCACGAGTACAATCAATCAACCAAACAGGCAAGTCGCGACCTGAAACTAGTCCATCTAGAAGGTCCGGGTCCCACTGACCTGCCCACCTTCGCGCTCGGTTACGGCGGTCCGGAAGCACTGGGCCGCGTAACAGGGGGGCGGGTGGGGGGGGGGGGAAGGTGTTGCTTCCCTCAGAGAGTTGTGACCGGGAAAAGGCCCGGGAAAAAAGGCTGGAAATCACATTAAATCAGCCCTTTTTGCCAGGCTCAATGGGGCATTTTACAAAATAGCATGAAAAATCTGACTCTAAACCACCTCCAACTGGGAAATCTGCCTCAAACCGGAAATGCCCCTCTGACAAGTGATCCCTGTTACGCCCCTGCCGGAAGTGTGGAGTCTGTGTAACAGATGCAAAAGACAGATTATATAAACTAGTACTGACGAGAGATTATTAACGTGATCAGTCAGTCATTAGCGAATGCATGCAAATGAAAACTAAATCTCAAAGATTCCGGGAAAACGAAGGGGTTCTGAGATTTTTTGCATCAGAGCGGTCCGTTATTATGTTTTGTTTGAAATGTATCGTAGTTGGGTCGAAAATATAGAAACTAGCGAGAAAATTAAATGTTTTTGTCGGGTACTTCGGTGCTTCGGAAAACACGAAAAGTGAACACGAAATCGCTGTGGCCAATCCCTTTTCCACAATGCCTTTCGGTATTATTCCAGTCTTGAGAATTTCAAACGTGGTTTCAACTTTA
>JAMKCH010041377.1:0-17815 GCA_023653785.1 Ophioderma brevispina
ATAAAACAACGGAATTATCCGCATGGGATTCGAGTGCCGATCCCCAAATAGTATATACAAACTCGCTATTTTGGCAATTATGTACAGAGAGTACCACAGCATGTGCGGTGGGATCCAATCTTCACTTCGCTGCGCAGTGCGCATTGAGTTTCCGATTCGAGGGCTATTCATGCCATCGTTATCGGATGAGCATGATAATACCCGTTCTGGATTTTAATTCCATTTAAAAAAAAAATCGTTCGATATCAGGTTGTTTCACATACGTTGACTGACAGAGCAAACCTTAAAGCGATATCAGCGATTTTCAACATGTAAACAAATCGCGCCCAAGCGCCCCCTATTTTGCATTCATAATCCTTTTTTTGCACGGTTGTTGTTGTTATATGGAAATGGTTGTAGTAAAACAGCTTAAAACCCCCTGCAAGCTAATACGCCGAATCTGTCAAGAAATGACGATTTTTCTGCATTGTGTTGCTAATAAAATGATACCAACATTTGCTCATAACATAAAAACGCACCCTCGCACCAACGGAAGTTTTAGAAATAACATTTCATTCGAAACTACACAAAATGCTAGGATCACAAAATAACACCTTTAACTTTAACGTGCGAGCTTGTGTGGGTTTGCTCCATTCATTCAAGAGTCTTCTGTAAAGGTTGCAACGAGAGATTTTCACATGCCAGACTATCCTAAAAAATTGAAAATTCTAATTTTTGCCATAATGTAAAGCTTCCTATCAAAAATTTCCCCATGTGAAAGATTAAGCTGAAAATTATTTTCTTGGTACAAACATTTGAAATTTCTAATTTCCTATAAGGAGCAAATACTAAAAGCCTGTTTATATTGAAATTATACAAATGAAAATCGCCATTTGTTTGCAATTTCAAGGAATTCTGTAACCAAAGGGACAGGTGAGAAATAGAAAATCTCTATCGGGGTTCTATCTACACCGGCACAAAAAGTATCTCGGCATGTTTTTCGCTCAGTATTATGCCAAAGTTTTCGAATTTAATTTTGTTGCCTAGGTCTGCCTCTTTCATAACACTCGTTGTAAAAAAACGTGCGAAATGCTGAGATGAGAATAGAACGCCCCCGAAAGACGCAAACCCCAAAAACTCAAACGTTGCAGTTTTTGTATTTTTCATGGGCATTGCAGTGTCCTGGGACACGAACACAAGTGTTACAAAATCAATATTCAAGTAGGCTTTCTCCTTCATTCAGTCGGAAAACTTCTTTTGTGTTAGCATCAATAACACACGTATTATTGAGGTGTACCAAAGGCCCCGAGGGAGCATAAAACACCCGTGAATTTTTTTTAAAAGTCAAAAATGCAATATACAATGTCATATCGTTCTCCATCACATATAACAATTACAAAAACGATAGAAGTTTAGGTTTCACTAAGGATGATTGAGCTTGAACTTGTTTTATTATAAGGAAAACAATAGCTTTCTGGAGGATAAAAGCGCCCGTATCCGGCTGTACAGCGATTTTTTTGAAAAAGGAAATGCGTAAGTTACACAATCTTAAAAATCACTTTTAGATGATTGCAACCAGAAAAGCTAGTATTATAGTCCATAGGCCAGTTTCGTACGGGCCTTAAAATTCGAGTTTTTGCACCCACCTGGTGATTAGTTTTCCAATATATCCACCTTAAAGGGGTGTCCCCATGACTAGGATTAGGTATGTTTCCGCCCCAAAACTGTTGCACATTAGAGCGTACTGCTATTCAAAATGGCCACCATGGTTTTATGAAAAACTGCTAATGTATTTCGTTATAGAGAAAGATCTTGTCTAGGACTAAAAGAAACAAAGTTTTACCTTCCTAAAGCGGGTTTAAACATTCAAGTGTCCAATATGGCCGCCGGAAGGGGCAATGTTTCTAAGTTACTAAAATTGCCAAATTGATGTGGTAAAGACTGCTGAGTAATATTTGAGAGCACCAACAAGAGGCAAGAGAATGGAGGATAAGGGGCCCTCCCTTATTGAGCCGTTTCGGCTCCCCTCCACGCTCGTTCACCCTGTCCTTCCCCTGTCTTCGATCCTCCTATTGCCTAGATATTACGGACATGATCTTTAATCATGATGGCGGCGGTTAAACCCGCTCCGGGGGAACACAAACAAGACAGAAAAACGACCTACACATCTTTTTTCGACATTAAACAAGAACCATAAGGAAAACTATTGATAAACTTTTTCCGCCAATCTTCTCTCGCGTTGTACTTCTGGACAATGCATACCACTCAACACTATTTGACGGTGGGAAGGAAGATGATCTCGCCAGTGAGAGGGAGAAGGAGCTGGTGGTACAATGCAGAAACAAAGATAGCACTGATGTGTCGAAAGAAAGTTAGGTCACCATTTTAAAAGTTTCCTTCTACATATAGGACAACTTTTTCACTTCTTCATAAGCTATTATTTTTTACTGGGAAACAACCTATGAAGTCAATGCGTAGTCCTTACATACAGGTCCACACCCATTTATTATGATTTTATTTTATTGATATGAGCTGGGTGTATTCCTATGACCTATATAGAGTAGTTTAAACTATGTATATAGCCCCAGTAGTAACCAGCTATAGAGACAGCACTCTGTTGAGACAAGTCAAACCCCACTTTAATATTTTACCATCTTGGAAATGATTAGAGGCATTTATAAAGTGTTGTTTAATAACAACAAAAGATGGTTTAGGGCTGCTTTTCTTCCTAATTTACGTAATCTAGAGCGAATATAATCACCGCCATCTTTAAAAAACACCCTGTACGTAAAATATAAATGCCAGTAATTTTGCTTTGAAGCTCACAAAAAACATCACACAGGTTTTATTTCAACAATTTGCCCATTTAAAGTTCATTAGTAAAATTATGCCTCTTTGCGGCGGCCATTTGGACGCTCGATGTGTTAAGCCCCTTAGGAAGTAAAAAACTTGATATCGCGTAGTCGTGGATATAATTTCTCTCCACTGTAATGGAATTTATAATGGCATATCGTTCTCCATCACATATAACAATTACAAAAACGATAGAAGTTTAGGTTTCACTAAGGATGATTGAGCTTGAACTTGTTTTATTATAAGGAAAACAATAGCTTTCTGGAGGATAAAAGCGCCCGTATCCGGCTGTACAGCGATTTTTTTGAAAAAGGAAATGCGTAAGTTACACAATCTTAAAAATCACTTTTAGATGATTGCAACCAGAAAAGCTAGTATTATAGTCCATAGGCCAGTTTCGTACGGGCCTTAAAATTCGAGTTTTTGCACCCACCTGGTGATTAGTTTTCCAATATATCACCTTAAGGGGGTGTCCCCCTGACTAGGATTAGGTATGTTCCGCCCCAAAATGTTGCCACATTAGCGCGTACTGCTATGATCAAAATTGGCCACCATTGTTTTATGAAAAACTGCCTTTGCATTTTCGTATAGATAAGATCTTTGTCTAGGACTAACGAGATAAAGTTTTACCTTCCTAAAGTGGCTTAAAATTCAGTGCCAATATGGACGACGGAAGGGGGCTGTTTATTTAAAATGTAATAAATTGACAAATTGATGGGTAAGAATGCGAGTAATATTTTGAGAGCACAAACAAGAGAATTGATGACCATTGTATATTACGGGGACATGATCTTTAATCATGATGGCGGCGGTTATAACCCGTCGGGGGACACAAAATCAAGAAGAAAAACGCCCCTACAAACTTTTCACATAAAAAGAAACAATAAGGAAAACTATTGATTAAATTTTTCAGCAATCTTCTCTCGTACTTTTGACAATTGCAAGGACCACTCAACACTATTTGACGCCGGGAAGGAAGATAATCTCGACAGTTAGAGAGGGAGAGAAGGAAAAGGAGCTGTGGTTACAAGTCAGAAACAAAGATAGCCCCTGGTGTGCCTAGAAACAAGAGTTAGGTCACCATATTTAAATTTTCCTTCTCATATAGACAAACTTTTTCACTTCTTCATAAGCATAGTTATTTTTACTGGGAAACACCTATGACGTCACTGATAGTCCTTAAAATACAGTCCACACCCCTTATTATGATTTTATTTTTTTGATTGACTGGGTGTCTCCTATGAACTATTATAGAGTCAGTTTAAAAACTATGTTATATAGCCGAAGTAGTAACCAGCTATTATACAGCACTCGTTGGACATGTCATACCCACTTTAATATTTTTACAATCTTGGAAATGATTTAGAGGCATTATTATACGTTTTGTTTATAACATCGCAAGATGGTTAGGGCTGCTATTTCTTCCTGATTTACGTACTCTAAGAGCGAATATAATCACCGCCATCTTTTAAAACAAGCCTGTAACGTAAAATTAAATGCCATAATTTTTTTTTGGAGCTCACAAAACATCACACAGGTTTCTTTATTCAACAATTTGCCATTTTTGTCTTTAGTAAATTGCCCTTGGCGCGGCCATTTGGACGCCTAGATGTGTAAGCCCCCTTTAGAAGTTAACTTGATATCGCGTGAGTCGGGATATAATTTCTAATCTGTAATGAATTTATAATGGCGGTTTTTACATAAATCAAATAGCGGGCCATTTTGAAATGGGGCAGACACGCTAACGTGCAGCTTTTCGACGGAACATACCTCATCCTAGTCAGGGGACATCCCCTTCAAGGTGATATATGGGAAAATTAATCACCAGTTGGGTGCAACGAACGGAAAAACCAATGATGGCAGCCTTCATGACTATTATTCTTTCTTTAAATCAAACGACATTTCAGAAGAAAACAGGGCGTTTTAATGTACTTAAAAACGAATAAAGGTAAATTTTAAGCAGATTTACAGCACGCCACACCCCCCACACACCACCCACAAACCCCATACACAACACACCCACACGCACCAAAAAATCAAAGCAGTGCCCATTGGGACTGAACATATTCGAAATCACTAATTTTAAAGCAATATTGGCACATTTTTTGAAGTAGCGGCCACATTTTCAAATTTTGATATTTTTGCACAGTTACGTTGGTAATTGTCTAGGAAACTATCCCTGCGAACGGAAGCTAAAAATGCGTATTTATCACACAAAATACATTTTGTACTTAGATTGGGATCCAAGTGGACTTAACGGCAGGCTGGAATGCTCCGTTCTAATGTCCGCCCATGCTGAATAGTGCCACCTCGGAAAATACCTCTAACTTGACTTGCCCACTATTAAAACAACTAATGGATTAGCGTAGACAAATACATGGCGGCTATTTCCCGGCTATTTCACATTGGAAGGCTTTTTCCAGCCAGCCGGTTAATTATTATCGGATCCCCGATAATAATTTATTCTAGTCCAAAATGCCTTCGTTTGTGACACTATACTTTTCGAGCTTACCCATTTCACAGGTATGTTTACTAGCCAGTTTACCAATCAACCGTGTAAATCTCCAATTTTTGAAAATTGGGTCGCCCTTCAAAAATGTGCTATATTGCTTTAACATTGCTTGAATATCGAAGTATTCCCATTTGATTATGTACTCACGATGCAGACTTGTACTATGAGTTTTTTCTGAATTACGAGTATGAGTACGAGTACTTGACCCTGAGTACGAGTAACGAATGAGTATTGGTCCTGAGTACAGTACGAGTATGAGTACAGCAAAATTTTTAATCACGAGTATGAGTACAGTACTTAAGCCTGACTACGAGTATGAGTACGATTACTTGTGCCTGAGTATGAGTACCAGTACTTTTGCATGAGTACGAGTATGAATACGAGTATTTTGCAATTTTTGCAGATTCGTAATATTGTTGATGATCGCGGAAGATGACAATGATGACAATGACATGATGACAATGTCGATAACAATGATGACGTATTAGATCCTGCCGACCAGGACTTTGAGATGGACGTCTACTTGAACCTCTGTAATTTACCCGAAATTTTGGGTGTTGAATTTGTCGTTCCTTTAGCCATAAACAGTTCAGTGATAATGCTGTTTTTGGCAACTTAGGAAATTTTTGCGGACTCTGTATTTCAGACTACTTCATGTATCTTCCCAAGTGACGCTGTGGTCCCCTGATGAGCACTTTTGTGGTTAATATTTCATTTGAGTCTGCATATGCTATGCTAACTTCAACAAACGATTTTTGCACACGCCGAGGACCACGCTAACGGGCCCCTATTTGAGCATAAACACCCGTGAAATTTTTTTAAAAGTCAAAATGCCAATATAACTTTTTATATCGTCCCAAAAACATCCCCACAAATATCAATTACCAAACGATAGAAGTTTGGTTTCGCTAAGAGTTATGCCTTGACTTGTTTATTATAAGGAAAACAAAGCATTTGGCAGGATAAAAGCGGCCCGTATCTATAAATCACTTTTTCCCATATGAATTTGCAAACCATAAAAGCTGGTATTGTTCTTTCTTAAACTCAAAACGACAACTTTCAGACCGAAAGGAGGGCGTTTAAAGTACTTAAAAAAATCACTAAAGTAAATTACCAGGATTTACAGCACAGCCACACCCCCACACACACACACCCATACACACCACCACACCCCCACACGCACCCAAAAAAATCAAGCCGATTGCTCCCTTGAGAATTGCACACTATTCGAAATCACTACTTTAACATTGCGTTGATAATCGAAGTATTCCCATTTAATTTATTACTCACTATGTCATCGTCCAATACCCAGCCTATTGTTGTGCTAATATAAATGTCAAACGAAGCGAAACGATAGGTTTGTAGGCCCTTAAACTCACTTACTTTGCGTCCCAATGGACGCTTGTGAGACGTGTTGAAGAGCCCATCAATTGCCGCACTTATCCACACCTCGCTGATTTTTGTCAAACAGGCCCATGCCACTGGGGAAATTGCGTAAATTAAGGCAAAGTTTTTTTCAGAACCTCCGGGAGTCACCTGCCGTTTGAAGAATAGCAGATTTAGAAACCTTGGAAAACTTGTGTAACCTTAAGGAATTTTTGAAGGACTCTGTAATTTAGCCTACTTCCTGTATCTTCCCGATTGGCATGGGGCATATATGACACAATATATGGTGACCAAATCTATGTTGTACCTTTTAACCATGTTAACATCTATAAAAAAAAATTTTTTTCAGCATAGACAATAATGTAAAGGGATGCATAAAATGCATGTTTCTACGTTACAACATTGGCCCACAATCACGGGGTTATGAGGCCTACTCATGGTACTTGAGTTCCATCATAAAAGGCTCAGTTTCAAAATACTATTACAACTGTGGTTGGTATCACTCTTGGCGATACCGCTCTTCACTATTGAACGAGCTGCCAGCAGCCTTGGGTCAATACCGGTCAATGAACGAAATGAAAACAAACAACATAACGCGGCCCGCGGCGCGGCGATGGCAGTTAATTATAACGCATTAACGGTGAATATCGTTATTTTTTCCAAACAACGCACATATCTATTTTGGTGTGAAAGTGCAATTTGTGATCTTTCGAGTTCGTTCGTTTTATATGTCCTAGCCACGAAACAATTACTCAACAGTAGATACGCTTGCATCAGTTACTCTCTCTTGCAAATGCGTTGCATCATAATGCATATCCGTAACTACTACTGTCTGAATCGGAATATATTTATCCGGAGTAGATCATCAATCTGCAGTATATACTAAGGCACATAATACTTTACTCTGGCCAACGATTCAACTAAGTTTGTTAAAGGTACGTCGTAACTCGTTAAGTCAGTCTGCGATAGGGGAGAATCGAGAAGGGCAGGGGTAAGTTGAGCCACTTTTTACATTGTTGTTCATTCTGCTCAGAGAACGTAGGAGCAACATGCAGTGTAACAATGAAACATGTGTCGGCCTATGTTACGTGATTACGTATCACAAATTTTTTTTTGACCAATATTTTGCATGCCATATATAGCTAGATTAATATCTATATATTATCTATATATATATATATATATATATATATATATATATATATTATAATAAATATATATAATATCTATATATACACCTGGCACCAAAAGTACTCTGCAATGTTCTTCGATCAATATTGTGTCAAAAGTCAACCATTTTGAAAGTTTTCGAAATATCCATGTTGTTGCCTGAGGTCTTGCTCTTTCATTTAACACCTCGCTGGTAAAAAGGGCGTGCAAAATGGCTGAGATAGAGCGCCAGAAGACCAAACCCCCCAAACCAAAAGTTTAGTTTTTGATTTTTCAATGGTCACTGTGTGGTCAACCCCATAATACGTGTGTAATTTGATGTACACACAGAGGTTTGCCGACGAATGAAGGCGATAAGCCTACTTGCAATATTTGATTGTGGTACACCTGTTCGTGTCCCAGTACACTGCCATGCCCATTGTAAAATCCAAAACTGCAACTTTTGGTTTGGGGGTTTGCGTGTTTCAGGCGTTCTATTATCGGCAGTTTGCACGCTTTTTTACAAGCCAGGTCTTAAATGAAAAAGGAGCAAGACAGACAATAAAAATGTATATTTCAAAAACTTTCCAAAATGGTTAGGACTTTGGCACAAGACTGATCGAAAAACATGCCTAGATACTTTTGTGCCAGGGTGTATATATAGATATGACTCCAAAACGGATTTAATTTACCTTCACACTTCAACTGACTATAGTTTAGCCTTTCGGCTATTTTTAGGATTATAGATATATATATATATAGGGATGATATATATTATATTATATATAATATTACTCCAACGATTTTAATTTAAATCACTTCACGTCCTATAGTTCGCCTTTCGGGCTCTCTATCGATCGCTAGAGCGACGCTCTCTCTCTCTCTCTCTCTCTCTTCTCCGCTCGCTCTCCGAGATATATATAGACCTACTCCTATATAGATATCTAAGAGATATATAGATCATAGCATTGAGATCCAAAGTTGTGCAACATTTTCCTTGCTCAACTTTAAACCCCATGCCCAGTGATCAAACTTACCCCATGGGGACCATTTAAAGGCGGACTCAGAGATTTCCGAAGAGGGTGCCCTCAATTTTAAGAGACATGGTTTTTGCATATACATAAGCTGTCCATATACTAAGCACTGTGTAAAATAGCTATGCTAGAATCGAAATCGAAGTCCTTCATATTAGAAAATCAAACAAACTTGTTTATAAATTTCCGGATCCGAATTTGTGTAATTAACACAGTATCCTATGGCATGCATAATACATTTAAATGTATATTACGGCATGGAAATGAAAAATCCAAAATTTCATTTCAAACTTTGAATTGGCATTTTAGGTGAAGATCTTTTTAGTCCAGTTGACTATTTTTAATAATACACACACAAAAAAATTATATTTCAACAATCTCTGAGTCAGCCTTTAAGTAAAAAAGCAAAGACTCCTTCAAACTAAAACTTGTTCACACTTTACAATCAGTTTCTAAAGTTTTGTTCACTTATCCACACCCTCAATACACAAACGAGTGACATTCATAGCTTTCACCCTTGTAGGGGGAATTTGACCAAAAAATAATTTTAAACAGAACCATTTAGAAAAAAGTTCCAAAAATGAACTTTTTAGTGCAACTCTTATAATTGGATGTGCAAGTGATTCCCATTTTACCACTTGAGTAAACATGTGTTATTGCAATGTACTAATCGGATAGTAGTGTAAAGTGAAATAAGTTCTGTATCTTCTTTCTAGAGGGTGGATCATCTTACCCGGTGGCTCCACTTTACCCATCCTCCCCCTAAGTCTGGACACAACCTGAATGCTCTGGAAGACCCAGAAACTTTAGAAATATATTTTGGTGTTTTTTTTAAAAATAGTCAATATGAAATAACGTTGTTTTCAAAGAGACATGGCACATTTGAAAATAGTGCGCCATCAAGATTTTCAAAATGATTTGAATGGTGTAAAGCTTTTATATACAAAAGCCTCAACCAGAAATGATAAAACCAAATCAGCTGCCTTATGGGTAAACAGAACGATTTATCGTCGCCGGCGACGTTTAAATCAGCAGACAGACGACGAAAATGGCTTTCTAACACAAGAACACGCACTCAGTATGCATGTTTCTAAGCCTGCACACTGTTTGACGGTTCTATAAACTTTGTGGTTTTAATATACGTGAGTACGAGTCAAAAATATTCATGTAAATATACAATTTGTTAAGTAAAGTATGGAAAACTTAAAAGTTGGCCTACAAATTACCTGGATGTCTTATGTCATATTTCAATGTCCCTATCGTTTTGGGGTTTGTGTTATTTTATGGGTTAAAAACTATATCATGTTCTTCAAGCTGGCCTAGATATCGTTTGAGGCAAATGAAGAAATTTCATATTTTGTGAAAAATGTGCCAGTGCTGCTTTAAAGATAGTCTGGTCAGCCCATGGCCAAATAACAAATTTGGTGGAAATCTTGGCTGGTCAACCTCTCAGAATGTGCTCGCAAAACATGCTTCGTTTGGAAAAAATGGATGTTTTATGTAGGCCTTTGTTTTTAGGAGAAATTTCCCATAGATCTTACAAGAAAACTAACGCTAACTCCCTTTTCTGCGGTGATAGTCAGATTTCCTATAAGGACGTAGAGGTATAATATCAATGACCATTCATTAATTGTGATTCTGCCGGTGAGTAACATATTTTAATATGAGGCCTAAATTACAAACTGTACAAGAAAAGTACTGGGTGAAAAGCCATCCTTGTCTGTGCTTTTGGAAAAATATCGTCACGAATCTTCCAAACAGGGCCAATCGGAACAAAAGTCACATTTGAGATATCGGCGCTTGAAGTTTTCGAGAATTATGATACTTGCATATATAAAATTTGAAAAATTTAGGAAAATGATTTTATGTTGACATTGGACATTGATGAAAGTTTCTTAATTGGAGCAAGCTATCCATTCAAGTATCCTTTGATTTCTTGTGCAAATTTAATGACAAAGTGATTGTCTGTTTGCAAAAACTAACAAAAACGTCCTCTGTTTCTATGTCCAAAGGAGACGAAATGCAAATTGAGCTGTTGGCGTACTCAAAAAGAGTCGATCGATCGCCGAGGGGACGGTGGGTATTGAACATGTTAATGTTGAAATACTTTTGACTGCCAGGGCGTAGCAATGATTATATCCCTCATGAATCTATTCATGTTCATTGATTGGTAAAATGTGCGTCACATGACCACAAATGTTAACTATTGCGAGAAAGAGAGCGTAAGAGGATAACAGGGAAATAGAGCCTATTTTACCTAGGGAAATAGGCGCCTTATATTCCCTCTCGCCTCGGTGGTACCCGTGTTATCAGTTCCTTTATCGGTTCTTTCGATGTGGTCAATAAGACGAGCTACGGACTGTTGACGGTATGCATGAGAGTGCAAGAATTTACTTGTATTTCTCAACGATGTGTAAGTTCGTATTAGTTGTTGCTCTAAAAGGAACTTTGGGGGGGGGGTGGGACCGGGGGCAATTGTTGAGCTATTTCGTCGGACACCGTAACAACAACGGCGTGCGCCCAGTTACAATTAACAAAACGGTGGGAAACCTTATGCACGGATAGTGAGAAACACAACAATAATTACGTATGTTCTGTCAGTGTTCGAGGAGTTGTGTAAATAACACCGGTTGATCCCGCGGTGGATTTTTAATTTTAATGCCTGGAATGGACAACGCTGATATGCTCTCAAAGGCGTGCATAAGGCATGACTGTGCAGTTACAAGCATGCACGGAAACAGAAAGGTGAGCTAAACCTGTATGCGTAAATTCCGGATTAAATGCGGTACCGAAAAGGTGTTGTTGTGTTGATATAGTGTAAGTGGGCGGACTTTCCTTGCCTAAAATGCATTCAAGCTCAAGCTCTGCCTAGCTAGCCTAGCCCTAGGCTAGCCTACGGAGTACAGTACAGTACAGGCAAGGCCTATTTTGGTTTAAGTAGGCCTCGGCTCAGTTTCACTTTTAAGCAATCAATGAACAAAAAAATATATTCAGGAAGATTATAAAACAAATATTAATGATCTTATCTGGATCTTTGTTGCATCTATGGTCCCCTCGGTGAAAATGGAGGGACGTGGGGGTACTATTTTCCCTCGAACCTTCGGTCTCGGGAAATAGTACCCCACGCCCTCCGGTTCACCTCGGGGGCCAATAGATTCACAAGAATCCCTCATGATCATAAATACATTGTATACTATGCTTTTTTTCTATTGTTCTAGGTTTCACTTTCTCTTACAGGCAAAATAATGTGCCAGTGAAGATAGAAAAGAGGAATGAATGAAGTTTAACAAATGTTTATTTTTGGATAAATTGATTTAATCAAATTATTTATACTTATGTAAATATATACATCAAGCTATAATATACAGTTAATTTGAATGGAAACCTGAAAAGATGGTTTTACGGGTTTTTGTTGGCAGAATTGCTGCCAAGAATTTTTTTTCTTGTAAAATTATAGTAGTTTTTTGGGCACGGGACTTTGTGAGTGGAAGATGCCAGGAAGGAGTTGAGGGAGTGGGGAAGGAGGTGGAAAAGTGGTGTGATGGTGGAACAGTGAAGGGAGTTCACGTACCTAGGTGACAGGATTAGGGCGGGGGGTGGATGAGAGGCGGCTGTGACAGCCAGAGTAAGGTATGGGTGGGTGAAGTTTAGAGATGTGGAGCGTTTGCTACTGGGAGAAGATGTCCTTTGAAGATAAAAGGTCTGATGGTGTATAGGATTTGTGTGAGATCATGATGCTGTAGGGAGTGAGACATGGTGCCTGAGTGAAAATGAGAGGGGGATTTTTGAGAAGGGCTATGAGAGGCAATGGGTGAGAGCAATGTGTTTGTTAAATTGATGGATAGAAGAAGACTGAGGATTTGATCAGATGTTGGGTTTTGGAAAGGCGGCTGACCGACTGCGAAGGCGAATGGTGTAGATGGTATGGGCACGTGGCTGAGGAAGGATAGGAGCATTTTTTAAAAAGGGCTTTTTGATTTTGAGGTGGGTGGTTTGAGGAAGAGGGGCCACCAAGAGACTGGAGGAATCAAGTAAGTGGAGGAGGAGATTAAGAGGGTTGGTTGAGGATGGGGGAAGCATTGAATCGGGCAAGTGGGAAGGAGGGAGTAGAGTAAGAGCGATTGGTACAAATGTGAGGTGAATCCGGCACCCCCGCGTTACGGGGACAAAACCGGATTTTTAAAACTTGGATTTTACTATATCTACTTTCCGTAAACTTGTAGTACTTAATCGTGAATTGAAATTAATACTAATGTACGATAATGTTGATTCTCGAAAAAAAGCAGAATCAAAGCTCCGTTGTCGTCGTTTTATACGCCGGTAAATTGGACATAAAAGTTACAGTAGTGGCGTATTTCCCAATTGCAGCATCGGCCTACATGTGGCAAGTTCACTAAGGACCCCAAAAGGATGTCTAGCGTTTGAAACCTGGGTTGTGAATATTGGACATAATAATTTTCATAAACGTTAAGTGGATGAAGTTGTGATTTATCTGTTATTGCTTGAAGGTTGTCTATTTTGACACTTTTGAAGAGGATAAAAAGGAACAAAGATCACTAGGTTATCAGAAGAAAGCTTCTCATTTACTATCGAGTCATATATTCGTATTAACATGTACGAGCGTTCGGACGAAAATTCCTTTTAATTCTAATGATCGACCACATAAACATGTGTTTATACTGTTATTTTCAGTACAATAAAAATAAAAAACAATCTTTCATCATATGATATCTTTTACATTTATAGTTTGATAAAGTTTTTTCAGTAGCTCCAACATGTCACTGAAATAAATACAAGATTCATGTAGGGTACTACTTCAAAGTAACGAAAAACCATAAGAAGACTCTATTGGCAATTAGTGTCAAATGACGTGTCTAAAACTCGTAAAAATAACGACTTGGAGTGTATATCAGACAATTTGAAATGAAATTGATATTCCCTGGATATTATTGATTTGGGTCATCAAACAGATCATAGCGTATATGTTTCACCTTTAGAGTCGTAGTACTCTTAGAGTAGTTGCTCTTTTATACTTCTGTTGTTGAAACTTTCGATGAGTACAAAAAAAACTAACCATTTCGAGGTTAGATGGCAGTTTGCCGGCAAGACGTCTGACGTTTGATTTCACTCAAATTGCATTTTCTGATTACAAAGGGTATTTATTGAAAATGCCGAATGAGAATTTTCTCATGTTAAACATCTTTTGTTATTGCGAATGGAAAGGAAGATTAATTTCCATGTTATACTCATAAAATGAAGTGTAATCGGGTTGCCATTCAATTTTATTGAAGAATTTCAATGAGGATGTTTTAGTTACCAGACTCATGTATTTTAATTGAGATGGCTGAGAAAATGTGAAGATAATTTGGCTACATGTACTCAAAATCACATTACCTTTTATTGCGCTTATTTAGTAAACACAGAGAAATTATCAAGTTAGTGCGTTTTAACATTGCATTATTGATCTAACCCTCGTCTACCTCGGTGGTTACCACCCCCTCCCCCCTTTCAGGTTTTTTCCCCGGCTGCTAAAAAACCCTTTTGGGTTTGCCCAAATTATTTAATGTAATTGTAATTGATCAGATTCCGATTCCCTTTCATCCAAAACAACATCCACAGGGGTATAGGAAAGATAAAGTTGATCCCCCCAAAGTAATGTATGGGTGGGTGGGGGGTGGGGGCAACCACCCCCCCGTCGGAAAAGAAAGTACCAAGATGCCTAGCACGACAAATGGACAGTATATCCACTTGATTTTGGTCATTAGATAGCTATGGCTTCCTCTTTCCATTGATACCAAAGTGAGTACCAACATGCCTAGGCATTAAGTCCACTGACGTCAAAAGTTCGCCTGTCAGCAAAAAAGGCATTCCATAGACACATAGTGTATCATATGGGAAAATTCAATCTTTCTTCGCCAAAAAAAAAAAGGTAGGAATATCACATTGTCATGATGGGAAATGCCTAGTTTTATATTAATGAGAGCGTTTTATGGCTATGGGTTTGGGTCGCTAAAATGCGAACATCGATTTTCCACCTATATATCATATCTTCGCATGTCCTCAACATATGACGTCATAGTGACGTCATAATGGGGATGTTGGTACTTATTTTGTACAAATTTAAAAGAAAACTCTTAGCTATCCTTTGGTACCCAATTTACAGGTCGGTGTTCAGTACCGGAAATCACAGGGGGTGGTAACTCCCACCCCTTGGAGTTTTGTTTAAAAAAACTTGGGCTCGGGTAGTCGAGGGTTAATTTGGCTGTAACTTAATCATGTAAGTAACTTTTAAACAGTTAAGCCTATCTATCTAGGAATCAAACCTGGGACCCTCTGATTATGAACCCAAATATTACCTAATAACCACGATGATATTCTACCATACAGGGAATATATATAAGAACATTGAATTTATGTATAAAATTATGTTACTTTCAAGTATATTATTGTAAATTAAAATGGACAAATATCATACCAAAACGGGAAAGGGTTTCAAAAAGAGGTTTTTGTTTTGAACGATCTATTAAAAAAATGCAGTGAAAATAGGTTACGACATTAGTGCGGTTTAGTCCGTTCTGGGGTTACAAAATTAATCTGGTTTTTATAACTTTGGAATTACCAACTTAGCTGATTTGAGTCTTTTACTTGATTACAACTTCAACAAACAATTATTGCAGCCAAACAGTGTGATAAATTGGATAAAGTTATTTTTGCGCAATTTAGCGTAACTTAATACATGTATGTTGGTGTTATCACTTTCAAATGAAAAAACTAGGTTTCGGTGAAATTATTCTTCAGAAAAAACGTACAGTTGCATCATTACAAAATAAAAGAATTTTTTTTTAAAACGGTTTTTTAATTTTATTAATACTATAAAATAAAATATAAAATCTATTATATCTACAAATTGGAATGTTATTTTTGCTCAATATGGGTATATGACAAGAGCTCGTGATATATTATCAAAATTGCCAAACAACTCCCAAATTTCGCCAAATGTCGATTGGTCATGTTTGTGACGATTCGGGACGAATTTAGTAGATCGTAGTCATTCAGGGCTAATCTTAGTCGAGGACTTAATGTTAAAAGTGCCGTACTAAATTGCAAATGCATCGTGGACTTAACAAGTACAGAGCGACATCACATTTAAAAAACTGTACAAGATAAATAAAAAGCATTAATTGGGAATTTTAAATGTCTAAATGACGATATTTAGCCAGGTGTAGAAGTAATATATAGTCCGCCGTACTCATATTCCTGGCTACAACTCAATTCAGTGACTCTTCACGAAACATTCGTTTCACGCTCTATTCCGTTATTGTCTATGGAGCCTGGATGTGGCTCCCGGGACTATAATTGCTTTCACACCTGTGTTGTAGAGAATTATAGTCCGGCGTACTAATAATCCGGGAACAATGGTGAACAATAGGGCAATCGATTAAGTTGACTCTTTACGCAAACATTAGTTTCACGTTTATTCCGTTGTCTATGGAGCAACCGGACTGGGCCCCGCCGGACCGATATCTCATGGTCGCTTGGATTTACTATTATTTAATCGGTTTACCCATCTAAATATTATGTCCACTGTCCGCCAGGATTTATTGAATGATCTATTTTTAGTGTAAATTCACCGTTTGTAAGTGTGTGTAGCGGGGGAGGGGGGTATATATATTGTGTGTGCTTGCGGGGTGTTAGGTACACGTGGGCTGCTGGTGTATTAAAACCTGCAGGCGTGGCAATATAGGCGCGAAGCGGTTATGATGGTTAAAGCATTATACATACCACAGGGAAACGTGTAGCGTTTACGAGGCCACTGGAACCCTTGCTTTGAGGGCAAGACACTAAGGTGTAATTAGGAGACAGAATCCCTAAGTTGCAACAATTAATAGAGAGGGGCAGTTTACACAAGGTTATTGGGTTAGTCTTTTGCGTTTCAGATTAGGTTTATTTCATGTTTCTCTGCATACATGTTTGGGTAACTTTAGGCAGTATACATTAGACCCTTAAAAACTCTACAGAAAAATACTCATTAGTACATCTGTGAACAAATTGCTACACTCAACACCAAGACAACATTAGCATACTTCAATTAATTACTCAAATATTAGAATTAGATGCTGGACTCGACAAGAAAAGATTGCATACAAATGCATAACCCACATGATAAAGATATTCATCTGAAGTTTAGCTTTTTAAGAATTGAAGATCGCTCCGTAATAAAGATGGCACCTTTATATGAGATCCCTTCTTTTACTGGAGGGGCCCTCTCTCTTTTCATCGAAGATGGCATCTAAAATATCTCTTTCATCGAAGGAGGGGCATGAACAACCAACAACTTTTCATGAAGATGGCGCGGGTTGAGGGAATTTCTTCTCCAACCCACGCCTTATACGCACATGATTGGCTCATCAGCACATGACTCGCATAATTCCTACATATTTTATGCATAATGATTTAAAGTACTCCATAATTAATAAGGGGGCCAGATGACAACATTTTGATAAAAACTTAAAAACAAACCCAATATAGGGAATGGACTAATTTATTGTTTCTATCCCGACACACACCCCCATTCCCAGTGGGTGCCGCCCCGGCACACTCGAGGAAGTTAGCTGCAGCGGCGGATGGAATCAAGCTACCAAACTCGCTCATCCCTCCTTACTAAAGGTTGGCTCCTACTCCTTACTCTTTTGCTTGGGACCCTCCTCCGTCGTTGTTTCCTTCCAGCGTTGTCGTCCTCCCTCGAATCCATTCGAAGCGTCCACCGTATCCCAGGGATGGTCCATCTTGACGACCTCTCCTACCTAACCACAAAGCGGGGATCGAAGGACGAGGCGTACGGGTGTATCGCTTAATATACCAGGCAAGGTTGGAAAGACATCGGTGGGTTGAATCCTCTGGT